>JAHWFP010264399.1:28124-66290 GCA_023313725.1 Lithobius niger
TTTTTTCCGTGCATCTTAATGAATATCTGTTGCGTGCGTGTGTTTGAAATAATTGTGTCCAATAATTTTTGCAAGAATAAATATTTCGTTAGTGCCTCACTCCACGGGTAACGACGTAAGACGAATGAAATAAAAAGCGATTGACCCGCATGGTTTTTGGGGACCCGCCCGCGCCCGAGAACCGAACAATTTTTTTTTCCCGGCCTTATCAGTTAATTTGGTAAAAATCAGCGGTTGGTGTTGAATGAAGCATAAACCATTGTTTAACAAAGTTGCTAGCCTGCCACAGAAAATTCCATAATTAAAACCTTCTTTAACGATATCGGAAAGGACGATTTTTACATTCTTTTAATAGCTGTCTAGAGGAGATTAGGGGAAGGAGGAGAGGAATTACTGCAGGTACATGTAGGCAGAGGAAGAGTCCAGTATTTCTCATGGAGCGAAAAGGGGCCAGTAAGCATAGCAAGGAGAGCAGGCATTTGTTTTCCGACAATCGTACCATTGGTAATTGCCGTTTACCTGCAGCAAAATTAACTAAACGATTAATTTTACTGCAGGAAAACGACAATTATAAGGAGTGGGTGTCCGCTCCACTATTACATGACTTCGACCTTAATACGCGATTTATGGTACGACTTGTTGGAATCGATTTTTAAATTTAATGACGACCAAAAGACCAAGAATTGAGACATACACATATTTAGGTGGATATTTCACCTTTAGTAATTAGTAGCTTCAAAAGCATGATGATAGACGATGAATTAAAGTTCAGTGCATTCTGCTCCTATAATAAATTCTATTGCAATTTATCACTGGCAATTGGCATGAAGCAATTTTATTGCTATGCTGCATACCCCATACACCAGTTCAAAGATGTTTAAAGCATATCCACTTTGTAGCGTGCAACTGTTTATTTGTAGTAGGGCATTTGAGCTAGGCTATGCATATTTTGTGGGTCTGTAAAATAACAGAATCGCATAATATTTTGTGGTTTTGTTGTTCGTGGAATTTTTGTAAATTCTTTGGTTTTGTAGGTTATTCACCACTCACTAACAAGCTTAACTTCTATGTCCACTGTAAACGTAAAACCTCTTCGGTAAAGTGTTGCGCGTGCCGATTTTTCCTTTTGACGGGAGAGTTCAGTTTAAAAATTAAGAGTTTGGTCTGCCAATGTCTTTTGTTAGTTGGTGCACTTAAAAAAAAAAGGGGACATTGGCCAATTATGGAATAATATGAAACCATTCAACCTTAAATGAAATAGCATAAGTTGTACAAGTCATTCAGTCAACCATATCCATTGTGACCCAATGAGGTATACCTCACATATTTTTTGTTGACAAACAGAAAAATAATTAGCCAACCCTGCAAGAGATTCAATTTTCTGGCCATCTATCTCCTGTTGGAATTTGTCATAAAGATAATGTGACATTGTTGACAGAACTAGCAGTTCACCAGTTTTTGTGTAAGGCCGTTAGTTTTTTGTACTTTTGTTTTAGTAGTTTTTAGCTGCATTTTCTCTGACTGTGGATGGATCCCTGTATCGGGCTGTAGACACTTCATTTTTAATATTTTACGCATTGTGAAGTTTAGCACTCTTTTTAATGTCTTAACTATTGACATAAAATGACTGCTTTGTCGGAGGTGGCTTGTTTATTATGGATAAAGGTTAAGTTTTGTTAGAATTAAAAAGAACTTTTACATTTTTCCAGTGATACCAGGTAACTGCCAATGCAAAACTGGTGTCAGATTCTGTTGAATTTGTGAAATAGTGGCTTGCACAAGCCTGATCCAAAAGACCATCTTATCTTATTTATAAAGACTAAACATAGTAGCTCTAGTATGTGTTTATTTTAATGCTGTGCAGATACCAATACTATTAACGGACCGGCACCGGGTAAACAAGTATCGGAATCGGCTTTTTTTTTTCCAGTTTCGGCATTTTCGTACATTAATAATATGGCATATTGTTCCCAACGCTACTAAAAATTAGCTTGCAACTAAGTCAGTAAAGGATTAGGCCTATAAGTATAAAATGTTTACATGACATAAAAATGTTTACATGCTCTCGTTTACAACACGAAAGGCCAAAAGGCTCATTGCTTTACTTGGTAACACGGAAATTAAATGAACAGGGTACGCTATTTACCAAAATTGTCCCTTGATCGTCACAAATCATTCGATTGATTTGTGACCACCAAGGGACAATTTTGGTAAATAGCGTGCCATGTTCATTTAATTAATGCTCTCGTTGAGCAATAAAGCGAACAATTCCTTTGTAAAAGTGTTACATATGTTACACCATTAGAGTATTAACATATCAACACTGTGTTGACTATTAAGTTATCGTTTGGCACCGGCACAGTATCTGCACATGACCAGATTGGTATTGGAATCAGGTAAACGGGCAGCGGTATCGAACCGATATAGGGGAAAGTGGCACCGGCATAGCCTTAATTTATTTGCCTGTTTTGTTCCAAATTTCTATCGTGTTTAAAGATCTCTAATTATTAAATAATTGGCTCTTTCAACTGGTTTGCTACCTTAAATAATATGTGAAAGGCTTTTTTTAGATTAAGATTTGTAGTTTCTTAATAGGCGATATAATTTTTTGATCTGGCGAAGATGTTTGGAAAATGACCATGATTATCACAAAAGTTTATTAAACTTTTATAACTATCACTAATGTTTAAAATCACAAATTATATTACTTCTTTGTGGATTGTATTTTATTTCAATATGTAGCATTGCTAGTGTTTGTGTAGTAAGCATTAAAAACAAAATCTCCAGTCTTAATGAAATGGTTGTGAGAAATCTTGTGTGCGCTGTTTTTTATATTCAGGGTGTTTGGTGCAATAAGAGCAGCAGTGATCAATTGTGTATCAAACTTTGTATTATTTAACTTCTTTTTTTTATGCATATATGCAACGTTTTGTTTTTCTGCTTGTTAATATCAGTTATCTGATTTGTAAAAACTTGTAAATATTGGGATGACAGTGAGTGTGGTTGCGGTGTGTATCATGAAAATATGAGTATACCATGAATGTCACAATAAAAATGAAGAAAAAACTTTGTAAAGTGTATCGTGACATGAAGAATCAAGACAGGCATAAGAAATTTTCTCTTGTTAGCCGATTACTTAAAGGAATACTAAACCCTCCAACAATGAAGTTTTTAATTGATAGTTTAGATACTGGAATTATGTTAACGGGTATCCGACGTCAATGGGTGTCAGTGTTTAAGCCATACAGGGCTCGAATTGTCTTAGAAAAATTGCATAGCAGAAATGCGATACAAAATAGAAATTTGCATAGCAATCACGAAAAAATGAATAGCAACTTTTAAAGAATAATTTATTTAGTAAAAAAAACAATACAAACGTTTACTTTATTTGAAACAATATCCATTTTTGTTTCACATTTACTTTGCTACACATACGGATGCTTGGTGAAGACTATGGCATCCAATGCACCTGTGCATTGACCTGTGTTTTGACCTGTGTCTGAAACGAAAGCACCACCAACTAAATACCGAAGGTGATGGTAGGACCAATGATTTCCCAGAATGCATGTGCAATGTTTGGCCTGCCTATAAATTGGGAGGGATTAGCATCTCCGTGTCAGCCACCACGATCATGATTAGCCTATTATGTTGTCTCCTTTAATATAGTTGCGTCGCTAAACTGCGATACGTTATTTAATTTTGCATCGCTAAAATTTAAATTTGTGGTGCAAATTGCGATGCGATACCGCTCATTTCGAGCCCTGCCATACAAATTTTTAAACTACCTGATTTAAGCAGACGATGCACAAGCTCTGCAGAAAATCCCGTTTGAACCACCATGCGTCGTTACGTCATTGCTTTTACTGCGCCTTCCACCTGTCTGCGTGACCTGCACGTGCGCCAGAAACAAAACGGCATTGCCTGGGACTCTCGTAGTGTGGGCATTTCTGGCATCTACACCACGACAGGTCATCTCTGTGGCGGGATCCCACGGGTCTTCTGGCTTCATTGGTGTTTTCTTAGCGATCTCGTATCTTTTTGCCACAGGTTTAAACTGATAGGCTGCAACGAATTGACAGCGACAGCGTTGTTGGTAGCCATGTTTGTTTACTAGCAAACAGTTGACAGTTACAAGCAGAGAGTGGTTGCCCGCGCTGCACGATGGGAAGGGTGCGCTCCCCACTTCCGTTATGGTTTTGACGTCACGCTGCTTCACGAAACCTCCATAGTCGCGAGCTCTCGTGGTGCTACGTTTGGTTGGGTGTCTTAAAAAACGCACTTATTTCAATTCATTACGACGTAAGTAAGAAGGCAAGCGACATTTTATAAGTTTTAAAGAGGTTTTTAGGGTCTTGGCTATCATTAAAAAAATTGGAAAAGTGAAGGTTTAGTATTCCTTTAAAATCAAGCTGTTCTCGCCCACAGAGATTCTAAGACGAGATAGTTTCACTGTTGTTTGTGCTTGTCAGTAGAGAACACTCTGTGGACACTCCGCTTTTTAGCTTGCTGAAGCCAGTCCGGTTTTGAGCTTGTTAAATTGTTAGTGATTGATTTTCAGTTTTTAACTTTTTTTTTAACTTGTCCGTTTTCTAGCAGGGTTTGCACAACTGCTTGAAAACCATGAAATACAATGAATTTCACAAAGAAACCCCTTAAATTCTTGGAAATGGTCGGCTGGATCCTTGAACATCCTCAATTTTTTTTTGTTGGCAGTTTACAACAGAATACATTGACATTAAAATAGTTCGGACATTTTAGGAGGTACAATTTTAATTGTGTTACTGATTTCATGATTGTCAGTTAACAGAAAATGAATGACGTACAGGTTTATTTATATGCAGGTATGGTTTTAACTAACAGGAAGCTGCATTATAGTCTTGGCTCACCTGTAGGGAGTAATACGATTGAACTATCTAAACCATTAAAAACTTACGGTCGGTATATATATATATATATACCTCTTCTCCTCTTGAAGTAGGAAGGCTAAAAATATGAGAAAGGTGTCAAAAGACTGGAAATTAATCCGGATTTCGCGTAGGCGTATGTTCGTAGTTCTAGGTAAATTTTTTCCCCTCGAAAAAAGCGAAAAAAAAAACCCCTTTGGACCATTGTTGAAACGAATTTTTCGAAGTTGATTGTTAGTTTCAGAATAGCACCTCTTCCTGCTGTGCGGATGGTCCACAATTGTTGTAGGAGGCACGTGGTCCAGTGGTCCAGTAGTGTTGTCGGTAGGATTACAGCCGTCATTCAACAATGACGCACATGCAGCTCGCTGATGGAACGACTGTTGGAGTTGCATTTTGGATATTTCAAATACAAACTACCTATATAGCCTTAAAATTAAATGAAAATACGTAAATCTACGAAAAGATTAATGTGAAATTAGGCATATTTAAACAAAATATATTGAAAACAGAAAAGGGAGTCAGAAATATTTCAACTTTTGCATTTGTAAACCATCGACATTCGATCAATAGTGTGCTATTAGCTGGTGCTCTACTCAGCAAATTAATAGTCCAGCCTAATAGGGGTATACACGAATAGTTTCTATAGTTTCTATAGTTTCTATAGCACGAAATCTTTTATATTAGTCAGAAATTATGGGTGACATGTGGTTGCTCTTTGTGCGGCACGAAGGAGTATGCAATATACATGATAAAATTACCAAGCATGTTTAGTTCAAGCATGCAGCAACTCGCGTGCTACAGCGTTGAAACAGCCTTGCAACGCCGATGGATAAGGCTTATTCAAGCCTAGGCCGAGTGTCTCTCCTCCTGGCTCATTGTCAGTTTAGGTCCATGCCAAAAAGGGGATGGCTTTTGCAAGACAAGGCCGACTGGGTCCAAATCGCAAGTTTCGCCTTTCTGGCTCAATGATAGCTCAATCGCGTGCCAGAAAGGGAATGGCTTCTTCAAGCCAAGGCCGACTGGGGAAGAAATCGCGTGTCTCAATGATAGCTCAATCGCGTGCCAGAAAGGGAATGGCTTCTTCAAGCCAAGGCCGACTGGGGAAGAAATCGCGTGTCTCGCCTCCTGTCTCATTGTCAGCTTAGGTGCATGCCAAAAAGGGGGTGGATTTTTCAAGCCAAGGCCGACTGGGTCCAAATCGCATGCCTCGCCTCCTGGCTCAATGATAGCTCAATCCCATTCCAGAAAGGAAATTGCTTCTTCAAGCCAAGGCCGACTGGGCTACAAATCGCGTGACTCATCTACTGGCTCAAGGCCAGCTCGTTTTATCGAGGCTTTTGTTGTCAGTAGTATTATGGCTAACGATCTGAACATGAGGCGCATGTAGCTATTGGGTGGCCAGACCGTTGGAGTGATGTATGGTTACCATATCGTTTGTTTATGAACTGGAGCGTTAAGAAAAACGCGTCCTACATTCTCATCATTTTCGTGATTTGTTAGATGTGGAATGTCTGTCAGCAGCTTAAGAGCTGGAGCATGACAGCTCCTCGAGCGTATTCTTTAAGCTAAGGTCAACTAGCGTATAGAAATCGCGTGTCTCGCCTCCTGGCTCCTTGGCAATTTAGGCACATAGCAGAAGGGTGATGATTTTCTTTTGTTTATGAACTGAAGCGTTACGAAAAACGCTCGCTGCACTCATTTGCTTGATCGTTTGAGATGTGGAATGTCTGTTAGCAGCATAAGAGTTGCAGCATGAAAGCTCTTCGAGCGCAGCGAGAATGAGCGAGCGAAGCGAGCGACTCCGCTAGTTTTAATCATTAAAAACTTACGGTCTGTATATATATAGGTATATATGTACCTCTTCTCCTCTTGAAGTAGGAGGGCTAAAAATATGAGAAAGGTGTCAAAAGACAGGAAATTAATCCGGTATTCGCGTAGGCGTATTTTCGTATTTCTAGGTAACATTTTTCCCCGCGAAAAAACCCCTTTGGACCATTGTTGAAACGAATTTTTCGAAGTTGATTGTTAGTTTCGAAATATCACAGTTGGTGTTGGCCGGTGTTGGTTCGGTTGTTAGGTTTACGGTTTAGGATTAAGTTTAGAGTTGAGTGTATGACTAAGGTCCTTAAGCTCACGTAAATAAAAATTCAATTCAATTCAATTCACATCTTCCTGCTGTGCACATGGTCCACAATTGTTGCACCACGTAGGAGGCACATGGTCCAGTAGTGTTGTCAGTAGGATTACGGCTGGCAATGCTAACAGCCGTTATTCAAGAATGAGGCACGTGCAGTTTCGCTAATGGGACGACAGTTGGAGTTGCATTTTGGAAATTTTAAATACAAACTACCTATTAGCCTTACATTTAATTGAAATTACGTAAATCTACGAAAAGAGTAATGGTAAATTAGGCCTCTTTAAACAAAATATATTGATAACAAAAGGGTCAAAAATGTTTTCATGTTTGCATTTGTAAAACATCGACGTTCGATCAATAGTGTGCTATTAGATGGTGGATTACTCAGCAATAGTCCAACCTAATAGCGGTAAAAACAAATAGTTTCTAGGTACGATTTCATCTTGCACGAAATCTTTTGTATTAGCCAAAAATTATAGGCGACATGTGGTTGCTGTTTCAAAGCATCACACGTAACGGGGAAGGAGATAGGTTTTAACTAAAAATTCTTAAAATTTGTGAAACGAGGAAACCCATGTAAAGCCTGCAAAATTTATTTGAATAAAAAATAATCTATACCAAGAGCGGCACAAGGAGTATGAATGATAAAATTACCAAGCATTTTAGTTCGAGCATGCAGCAACTCACGTGCTACAGCATTGAAACGGCCTTGCAGCGGGGATGGATAAGCCAAGGCCGACTGGGGAAGAAATCCCGTGTTTCGCCTCCTGGCTCATTGCCTGTTTAGGTGCATGCCAGGAAGGTGATAGCTTCTTCAAGCCAAGACCGACTGTGTACAAATCAAACGCCTAACCTCCTGGCACAATAATAGTACATTCGCGTGCCGGAAAGGGAATGGCTTCTTCAAGCCAAGGCCGACTGGGCTACAAATCGCGTGCCTTGCCTCCTGGCTCACTGGCAGTTTAGACGCACGCCAGAAAGGGGATGGTTTCTTCAAGCTAAGGCCGACTGGATACAAATCGCATGTTTCGCCTTAAGAAGTGCACGTAGCTCTTGGGTGGCCCAAGGGCGGATCCAAGGGAGGGGCCGAGGGGGCTGCGGCCCCCTCCAAGGCATATAAACTCGGAAAAACTGCCGAAATTGTTGAAAAAAAGTAGTAAATTACGAAAAAAATGAACGAAAAAGTAGAAAAATCATCCTGCGGCCCCCTCCAAGGATTTGTTCTGGATCCGCCCTTGGGGTGGCCAAACCGTTGAACTGATTTATGGTTATCATTTGTTTATCAACTGAAGCCTTACGTCTGCAAGGCTGCAAGGATAGTTTTGCAGTGAATTTGTGAAACTGTCATGGCAAAGATCAGCGTCGTAGCACCAGGTTATGATGGATGACGCTGTGTGGTCCTAGGTTCAATATGTACATGTACTTAAGTTGTTTTATAGTAGGGCGGTTGGCTATGGGCCATGGCTCCAATAAATTCATTATTCCCCGGCCGTTACGAAAAACACGTACTGCACTCTGATCATTTGCTTGATCGTATTAGATATGGAATGTCCGTCACGTACTCCACTCTGATCATTTGCTTAATCGTGTTAGATATGGAATGTCCGTCGCATACTCCAATCTGATCATTTGCTTGATCGTGTTAAATATGGAATGTCCGTAATCAGCATAAGAGTTGCAGCATGAAAGCTCTTCGAGCGTAGCGAGACGATGCGGAATGAGCGAGCGACTCCGCTAGTTTAAAATTAAAACCTTTATAGTGCGTGAAGTTTGTTTGCTGATCTATTGCGAATGTTTTCTAGCCATTTTTGGTTTTAGCTATGTAAAATGCCATTCGTACAAATCAAGTTTGCAGAGTTTACTTGAATCCCATCTTGGCTCGTTACAGAATGTTCTACTGCAGGTAAGTTGTGAAAAATCGCTATTTTTCTAGTTGCCGCCAAAAGTATATATTACCTGTTACTTTAGCAGTCTTGTTCTCGAATGCTCTTTCCCTGGAGAATTGAAGTTTACAGGCCTACTGCCAGCTCGGCAACCCATGTGCGCATGCGTCTGCGCACCCTTCCTACAAAAGCGTCGAGGCGCTTCATCTGGCTTCACCTTTCTTCTGTAGGCATCCGCAACGTGTGGACGTTTATTGCTTTTTCCTGCCTCAAGCCTTCGTTGCCTTGGAACCCAGCCTGTCTCATTGCCTTTTGTCATTCCACGATCGTGCGTCTTCAGCTGCAGACCTGAGTGGAATCAAAGAAACCTTGAAGGATTAAACCGTACTCAATTATGTTCACTGATGTTGGCCTTTTCTGTTACAGCTCAACTTGACACTGTCGTTGACCGGTCGCTCGGTCGTCCTCCTTGGCAACTTTACTGCGTGGACGCCCTGTCGTCTGCCTCTCTTTAACCAACGTCCTGTCGTTTGGAGCCCTTCTAGACTGTCGTTCCTCGCTGCCTGTTGTCTTTCGCTGATTGTCGTTTACAGCTCTTCTATACCACGAGCTACGGCTGCTGGCAGTGGCGTCATCATGAGTTGGCCACTAACGAACGAGAAAAGCGGATCTTTGGCCGTTTTGAGTGGACTAGCCTAGTCACGTGATATCGTCACGCCAAACAGCCATGGTGTGTGTTATAGACTGTCGTTTTTCGCTCCTGTAGTTGCAGCTCTTCTGGTCTACCGACCTTCGCTGACTGTCTTCCTGTGCTTCCTGTCATCCTTCGCTGCCTGTCACCAATCACTGGCCGTCGTTGCAGCTCTTCTAGATATACTGTTTTCCTTGCTGCCAGTCACCCTTCACTGCTATCGTTTGCAGCTCTTTGGGCTGTCTTCCTGCACCCCTGCCGAGAATGGCCCTTCGCAAGCAAGACTATCGTCGTTCACTGCCTGTCGCCGATCACTCTACGTCATAGCAGCTCTTCCAGACTATCGTCCCTCGCTCCTGTCATTGCAGCTCTTCTAGACTGTCATCTTTCGCTCTCTATCGCTCTTCGCTGCCTATTATCGGCAGCCCTTCTGGGCTGTCTTCAGCACTCATGCCAGGAGTGGCACTTCACAAGCACGACTATCATCCTTCGCTGCATGTTGCCGATCGCTGGGCCAGGCTGTGGCTTGCCCCCATGGCCTTGTAGCTCTTCAAACCAGATGTTGCAGAATCAAAGTCACTTGTTCCAGACTGGGTCTGCATGTCACGTCTAGTCGAGTCAAGGCAAGTCAAGTCAAAGAAGACGACATGGGCTCATTTCGCCCGTGGCTGCCGACTGAGGCTCCTCTGAACATTTCCACAAGCAGCAGTCGTTACATTCTTTGTCGTCTGTCGCTGTAGCTTCTGCAGGTGATGCTTTTTCCATCTGTCACTTCTGTTACTTAGATAAGGCAGCAGCATCACGACTCTTCATCCACAATGACGAACGGCCCTGGTCACTGTTTTTCTGGACAATTGTCGCCGCCTGACACCTGTCGTTCCCGACTTAACCTGACGCCTCGCGTCTATCGTCGGCATTGCCCACACGGCTCTCTGAAAGAATCATTGACAGCTTGTCAATTACGTCAGCTATGTCTTCTGTTTGTCGTTCTCATCTTCTTTCAGGCCACGAAGCATTGGTAAATTTGACATTCCATCATGGACTCTCCTTTGATTCTTCACGACATACGGCCCTCTCGGTCTGCCTTTCGTCTGCTTCCCTCATCGCCAGCGGTTTATACTGCTCTGGCCTGTCGGGGTTTTCTTTGACCTGTCGTCTTTCAGCAACTGCTGGTTCATCACAGGATCTTGTGCCTGTGCCTCTGATTGGAATTTCAGGTCTTGCATCAGACAACCTTTGGTTGTATCTGCTTTTCTTCAAGCTCCTCGACCAGCCCTTCTTCCTTACAGCAGTTGCCGGTTCCTCCTCGCCAACCTTTTGCTGAGGACAAAGTATACGATCCTGCGTAGATGGGCCTTCTGCCTTTACCTTTCATTTTCCAACCCAGCACCCTGGCTTGGGTTAAATCTACCTCAGCGACAGCGATCTCTTCTAAACTTCTGTTTCCTGCCTTTTGGCGACAACAGCAAGTGGTTTGTCGCTTAGCCTTTGCCGACCACTGCGACAGGTTCTCTTCGAACTCAGCCTTACGTTGCTAGTTGCAACAATTATCTGCCTTCTACTTCTGCCACCCAGGATTCTCCAGAGTGTGCACCGTCTTCTTGCTCCAAACCCTTCGTGACTTCCTGTACCTGTGATAGTATTGGTTCGCCCTGTCTTTTCCGGCACATGCATCCCTGGAGGGACCACATCTTCCGCAACTATGAGATAGTTTACACGGCCAGTTTTTGTGCCTCGACACTTTGACCGATTTTCCGTACCTTCCGTAGCCCCTTCGGCTTCAACCTTTTCGCCGTCATTACTCCGTCTGTCTTTCCTTCGAGTCTCCAGCGTCACGCCAGTCCAATCGTCGTACTCGGCTACTTACTAAGAATGTTCTTCTTGTGGCTGTGTTCATCCAGGACTATTTCAAAATCGGACATCCTTCACGCTACCAACATCGCTCTAACAGAGAAGATATCTCGTCTCCGGCATCATGCTCCCCAACAACCCTTCCAATTAGACCTCATTCACTCCAAAATTAAGCTGCTCTCTCCATTGTCTGATGCCTCACAATGTGCTTGGCGCCTCCAACACTGTTGGTTGTCGGCTACACGCAAGCCACCGTACGGATGCTCACCGATTGCTTCCAGACCCCAACCAAAACGAAAATACAGGCACCATGGCCCGCATCATGCGGCTCCATCTTCTCCTTCGACCATCCCTCCAACCGAGGTCACGGCTGTCAGCCCTCACGTTCCTCTTATTCCGCTGGATCTTGGGAGTTCTTCCACTCTTGTCTTCTTCAGCTGGTACTAGTAGTGCGCCCGCAGTAGCCAGTGCTCCTTCAGCAACAGATCAGCTTGTGTCCGGCTGGCTCTCGGTAACCTCTTTCCTTCCTCCAGACAGGCATACTCAGTGCGGCAGTTTGATGACGCCACGGGCTTCATCCTAGTCTGCCCTGGCACCATTCGGGGCTCGGAGCACGTCACTAGGGACTTGCCATGTGCGTCCTGCTGTGCCACAGCCAAGTCATACTCTATCAGCTTTCGCCTTCACCTTTAAGATCGCTTCACTTTCACCTTTACACATCATGTCGTTTTGAGGAACCTAGGCCAGACTTTTTTCATGTGTCCCTAAATTTTAGCTACTTTCAACCCGTAGCCAATTCTTCTATCACAACCTCTCCCAGAAAGCTGATTCCACGCTTCATTTAATTATCACTTTCCCATCAACGTGCCTTCTGCCCCATTTCAGCTTGACTTTCACCTGTGAAACAGTTCAATTCCATTCAACAACTATACTCCGTCAAGACCTGTGCTCTGCACCATGTCATCTTCATTAGGATTACCAACGACAACTCCAACTCTGGTTGTGATTCCTAGTTTCATGCTTTCTCCTGTCAGTTCAAGCATCGTACCTAAAAAAAAAATTTTCTTTTACCGCATGCTTCATGACTTTCCCACTGCACACCATGATCTTGGACTAACTGTTGGATTACTCTGCTTCAACCTACATCCATCCTTTCGAACTAATGAACTTCATGGTACCCGAGTGTGGTTCTCCTGTTTCTTCGTGCACAGATGTCCCATTCGTCCCTTTTGCCTCTGACATCCTCCTCAACATACTGTCGTCGGTTCTACTATTTGCCTGGATTACTCCGCTGCTGTACGACATACTATTGCACCTTTCTTTGGGATCGACAGATACTGCTTGTTCTTCTACCATCTTTTGCTTAATGTAGAACGACTTGATCCCGTTTGAACCTCCCACTCTTTTTCCTTTCTGGCTGAAATATATCAAGACATATTGATAGGTTACCAGGGAAAAATGGAAAAATGAAGACAACCTCAGCATTAAATGACCTACACTTCGATTTCTTGTCTTCGACAGCCGAGATCTGTCGCTACCCACTGTCGACTCTCTCAACTATCGTTCCCCACCTTGTGGTTTGTTTTGCCTCTGCCATGCTTTCGCATCTTATTCAAAATCGTCCAAATCATTCGGTTCTTGGGATCTGTCACCCCGGGGTGCCATCTCTCTTAATCCTAGGGTGCCTGTCTGGTGCTACCTGCTGCCATTTCAGACGGTCTATTGTAATGCTACAATTACAGGCAATGTCAATTTTTGGCAGCAACTGGAAACATTAAAATACCGGGTACAACCAACTGATTTTTGTTTCTATTGCCTAACCAAAAATATATATTACCTGTACCCACCCTACCTCCCCTCCTGAAGTTACAACCTGAAAGTAATGATAGATGAAGCTGTGTCTTTTATAGGAGGGGTGAGTAGATGGATGCACCGATGGGTTACTGAGCTAGCAGTAGTTCTGTAAACTTCACTTCTCTAGGGATAGAGCATTCAAGAACAAGAATGCTAAAATTAAGTAATGTATATTATCGGTTAAGGAATTGAAATAAAAATTAGCTGGTTGCACCCAGCATTTCTTTCTGTGCCTCCACTTTCTGTGCAACTTCGACCCAAACACTGTATTTACGAGGTAGCTGATGTTTGGTTGGATGGTCCTTGTAGATTCACAAGCTCGACGATAATATATCTGAAATTTTGAAATACGAGTGTGAATAGAGTAGTGTTTGTGTTCAGACCAGAAGTACACTACTACGTCTGAGGGTTCAGTGAGCAGCAGCTCTAACAGGAAGATGCATGCCTATTTAATAGCTTGGTTAAGCAAGGCATCATGGGAATACACAGTAATCTTACAGGTGATTGGTTAGACTAACAGTGATGCTGGTCAGGTGGCCAGTACATTATCATAATCTAGTTAGAGCCAGACGTCGCTCCACTCTCCCCTGATAAATGCAAAGTTACTGGAACATATATATACTCTCTAATTAATTAATTAATTAATTAATATATCTACTTTACAATTATAATAATAGCTAATTTAATTAATTACTAAATTGGTTACTAAATTAATTATAAATGACAATAGTCCAGTGGCTTACACTTACATCCATAATTAATAAAGTTATATCCCTAAATTAATATCTGCTACCATTTCCCTCCCCCAAGAAAAACAACTTTCTAATAAGGACCAAAAGGATGTTAGCAAACCAATCATTGTTAACCTCAAAAAAAATTATTATTAATGCACCATGAAACAAAAAGCACCATAATTACAGTAAAGGGTTAACCTTTTCAACTCCGTAATATAGTCTGCTATTGACTCGTTTGTGTCCTGCTCCCTCCTTTGAAACTGAACTCTTTCACAAAGATAGTTTGGTTTAGGACATAAGTTACCTGTTAATAGATTGTTAATTAGAACCAATTCTTTATGGAGCATCACGTGCACACAGATTACGCAACAATCCGTATGTTTTAGCACCTATGCTTGTTAACAGCAACGCTTCTTTTTTGTCATCAGGAACGTCAAAAGCAGAGAAATACAATTGGATTCATTCATCAAACGGGCCAGCTCGCAATACCTGAATCGAATTCCCCTAGCTTTCGACCTTAAATTCCAGGAGGCATGGACGGAGATGCTATTGCAATTGTTGGAACAACGACAGCCAGCGTAGCTTAATACTTTAAGAAACGTAAAGTGCGTAAGAAACGCTTTACTCAAAACTTTAAATTCCAACTGGATAGCAGGGTTCATACCGACCTGGAAAATCGGGGATAGTCAGGGATATGAAACATGGTCAGGGACAGTGGGTGGGCCAGGGTGGGCCATGGCCCCCTAAATATTTCACGCCCCCCCCCAACCCCAACACTCGGGTCACCACCAGAAAATGAAATAATCAAAAAATACTTGCAGGCTAACCTTGAAATCAAATGAATAAACGGAACTTTTATTTTTTTAGTTTATTTTATGTAGGTATACATTTCTTTCAGCAACTTTGCAGTATATGTGTAGCCTAATTTCTTTTGTGTGTTAATGGGGCTTATTTTTCAAATAAATTGTACTGTATTGAATCTTACGTTACGATCAGGTTGAATTAAACGGAATAAAAGTGCGTAATGTGGTTGCCTTGAAAAAAAATCCTTGGCCCACTGTTTCCAGTTGTGCCCTCCATTTTCTACTTTCACCAAACATAGAAAATTGATGAAAAGTCAGTGATAGTCTGGGATATTAGATTTTAGAATGAAGTCTTTTTTTTTTTTTAGAACCGTTTATTTGTGTACAGTTTTTTTTCATTTTTTGTCATTCTGACCGATTTCCGTGTTGTGAGATTGAGCGTTACTGTAGTTTTGTATTTTTGCGTATTTTTCAAATTTTGTCTTTAGAATTAACCTTTAGGTCTTGTAAGTTTCACTCACTTTTGTACAACCTTCTTGTCGTATTTTTTTAATTTAAAAAAAATGAGAAAATTTGCAGCTGCCATCCAGGCCTGCAGAGTGAGTAGTTAATTTAAAATAAAATTAAAAAGTTAATGTGTAATTAAAATATAAAAAAAAAAGTGCAAGTGTTTTGGTCAGGGATATTTGAAGAAATAAGTCGGGGAAAATCAGGGATAGTCAGGGATATTCATTTTCAGATATGAGTATGAACCCTGAATAGGCCTTTGTTGCACTCGGCAACAAGAAAAAGGACTATTCACACTAGGTAAGTGAAACTAGGTTACCGAATTGACATTCAAACAATCTCACCACACTTAAGCTTACATTTTTAAATTTAAAGAATTTTAATTTTGACACAATTTACAGCTCTAGCTCTTGCTTGCTCTCTTACAAAATACTGCTTCACTTAGTATAGGACACTTAGTTTTACTAAACCTATGCGTTACCGGCTAGGTCACTCTTAATTACTGTCGCCAACAATAATTAAAAAAATTATTGAACCATATTTTCACAACCAAACCGGTTCTATTACCTGCGGCAACGCCTAGTACTCACACAAACCGGAACACTCATGCTGTAGTTACGACCAGCATTAAAATTTGCGTTGCAACCCCCTTAATAAGGCACAGTATACAAAATTTAAAACAATACATAGATCACACTTCGACTAGTCGGCTAGGCCTAGTTATACAAATTTGTTCAGCTTGCGCTACTATGCTTAATAGAAAAAATATCACTACCACTAGATGGCTAACATTTTACAGGTTTATGGTATTCAAATTTGTAGGCACTACTTTTACTCGGCACTTGCGAACAGGCAAAAGCACTCCCGTAATTCAGTCTTGACTTTAGCTTTTAAAGATTTAAGCTAATTTACACCCCACCACAGGTTTTAAACTTAACCTTTCACCAAATTGATTTTTAACACTTGTTAACGTTACCACTAACTTGAATGATGGTTAAACAGCATGTAAGCTTTAGCTTTCACAACTTTAATTTAAACAATTTTAACGTTATGTAAGGGTTTTAATTAAGCCTAATTGAACTTTATTACAGAAACAATACATCTAATTAATTGAATGTTGGCGCTAATGTTGGCTGAGGTTGGCGCTAATGACCAAGTTGTCGACGCGCCATTAAGCCTCAATCCCCCCCCCCCCTAATTAATTTGGTATGAAAGTACACATATATCAGATAATTATTATGGGAAGAACTCAATACTATCTATAAAGATTAAATTGGCTCCAGTTGATCAGATAAGATAGGAGCCTCTCCTTTTCCAAAGACAACCAAGGAATTGCATTCCAGGTAGACAGACCACCATAATTACTTATTGTAAGAGATAAGGATTGGCATTGCTTTACACTAGCTTATCAGCGTAGCTATTAATTGATTTGGAGAATTCTTAATCGCTTTTACGAAGAGAATCCAATTAAGATAAGATCACCACTAATGATCGATCAGTTCCAACAATAACAATCAATCATAATTTAAACGGATGCGATCATGACAGTTCAATTAAGATAGGGACACTTAGTGGAGTGATACTGAGAATTCATTAATGTACTTCCAGAACTGAACAATACGGTGATTGACAGGCACAGCGGCTCCCTAATTAAGAGAGGACTCGAACTGTCAAGTCTTTAAAATTCTCCGTAAATCCAATCAATCAGCTTAACGGGGATTGATGTGACCACGATAACAATCGCGTATAAAACGCGATCCGGGAATGTAAGATTCATTCGGGCAGTTTCAGCGTTTCAGTATTGTTAAAATCGTTCACACCAGTCAACATTCCTGAGGGCCGATCCAGAGTACGGACACGGGAATTAGAGCCGTCCGAGCACGGAAGCCGAGTCCGTCGCTAGGCTAATCCACCGCTTGTTAGCCACAGTCAAGTTCATATAGAGATAAGTACTCATTGCATAGCTTCGGCTATAAGTATTATTAGTACAATAATCATGTTTATTACCAGCGCACTTTAATTAATCCCAGGCCGGTTAATATAATCTAACAATTAGGATAATTGTTCCAACCATAAGTAGTTATCGTAATGCGAATTGCTACGCCTCACGTCGATTATTTGTAATCACGTCGATCGTTACTTAATCTCTCATGTTGATTTAATAGACCAGTGTGGTCAATATTATGTACAAGGAGAGTGACGATTAAAGGCTCAGTTTAACGATATTGTGCCTATCATTTATGCCTAATATTATTCCAGTGTTATTTATGGGTTTAGAGTACTGATTGAATACTACTAGCAATCCTGATAATAATGTTCTCTCTGGTGAAATGGTCACCGGAAAAGAACATTACAATGGTGTGCATAAGTGGAATTCATTACTCTTAAATCCCCGGAAAGAATTTTTTTACATTCAGTTGTACTTGATCAGTTAGTAGCAATCATTTGTTGTTAGTAAAAAAAATTTTTAGCGCGAATATTTAGTAGCCTACGTTCAGCTCTAATTCACTTGCTAGCTTCGTTGAAAAAAATATAGCATTGTTACTCTTGATTAGTTATTGTGCGATAATAACAGGTTGGTTTTACAGTTGCGATTGTGGAAATATTTTTCAGTGTTGAAATTCATGTGCATTTGAAGGTCGCTTGCATTTAAAGGACCCATACACATAATTTGTAGTGAAATTTGTCAATTAGGCAACATATAGGCCTAATTTAGTGTATTGCATTTGGTTTATCGATCACCATAGCGTTACTTTTGTGTGGAAAATTTTGTGGTTGAATTTAATATAACCATTGCCAAATTATTGCCGACTTCAGGTGTTGTATTTTGGGAAAAGTGTAGAAATTTTCCATTTAAAGTGAAAATTCACTATTTTGTGGAAAAAATTGGGATATTTTTTGTGTGCTCATAAATATAGGTTTTGTGCTACAATAAGGGTAAAATTTAGTCCTATACAAAATACGTATTTAAAAATCTAGTTAAATAATGCCTAGATCTAGAAGTAACCGTGCCAGAGGCACAATTCAAGTTTCTTCAAGAGGCAGACCTATAAAACGCCCTCAAAATCGCCTTGATTTTGTTGAATTCACGGATAACTGTGTTAGTACCCCAAACTTGGATAATACTAATACTACCCCTGACGAGTCAGATAACGAGTCAATTCATTCTCATAACATCGACGAGATCAATGCAACATTAAATTTACCACCACCTAAGCGAATTCAGTCTCGTAAACGCTCAAATCAAACTAATAGGGATCGCACATTATCTAGGACTCCACACGATGATCGTGCATTCTTAAATCCTCAAGTACCGCTTAGTACTCAGGTTCTCTCAAATTCACAGGTTCCGTTACATACCCCAATACCACCAAACGAGCAAGTTCAATTAAGCCAAAATGAGCCACCAACTCGAACCATGCCGTTAAATTTGGTTACTCCACGGCATAATTTTGTATCGCCTAATTTATCGCCACGAATGCCTACCTTGCAAATGCAAACTAATGCGCAAATGCCGCTTAACATTCGATTGCCAGTAAGTACGCAAAATCAAAATCAAACGCAGGTACCTAGTAATAAATTCTCAGGATCAACAGGGAAATCAAACCCCGCTTACGATAACCCCAAATCAAAATAATAATCATCAGTCAATCAGCTTTGGTTCAAAATATGTTAGATCAGACCTTGGCAACTTGCTTACAGTCAAACAACGATAATGCTAGGTTAACAAGTAGCAGCCAACTTGAAGTTTTAAAAACCATATCAGACTCATTCCAAGCCATTCAAAATAGAGATCCACATGAAAAATCCAGACTTTGGAAAGAATTGCGACAAGCCAAGAAAGCAATTTTGCAATTTTCAGGAGATGATTCATTAGGTATTTTTACTTTCGCTTTAATGATCGAAAATTTACGTACGATAGACCCCACATTAAAAGATTCAGAACTCATTTCTGTAGCATGTAGTAAATGTACGGGAGAAGTAGCAACTTATTTGGCCATGAATCCTCATGTTGCTGGTTCTCAAAGTTGGTTAGCATTTATGGAGATATTAATCGATAGATTCGGCTGCGGAGGAGAAACCATAACACCATATTTGTTTCACGCTACTAAATTAAAAGAGGGTGAAACCATAGAAACCTTCTCATCAAGATTGGAGAAAATGGCTTCGCAGCTTTGGCGAATTAAACCTACGGATACCCCAGGACAGCGGGAATATAAGTAGATAGCAAAAGATGAACGAATGCGTTCAGCTTTCCTGCATGCCATGCCTCCCGTAATTGAGTCGCATATCACTTCCCAGATGCATACGTCGTTTAGAAGCATGTATAACGCTGCTATTTACAATCATGCAGTTTTGGCTGGTTATCAAGGGAATAATACAAATCCTAGCTCCGTTAATCCAAAGGAAGACAACTCAAACAAGCTTCCAAAACCGAAGTAAACAATCTTGCTTTTGTCACAATGTTGGATAAAATAACTTCATTAGAAAAAGGGATAAATAAACTTCAAAATGCTAAACCTAAACTTAATGAGGCTAAAGTTAGTGTAGTAAACACAAACAATTTACAAAATAAAGCTTGTTACCGTTGTTTGACCCGCGGACACTTGAAAAGAGATTGTCACACTATGGACGAAACCTTACAACGCGTTAGACAACGTAATGAACAACGTAACCAGGAAAGCGGGTTTTCCAACAATAAACCCTACGCGAAAAACGGTCGCGGAGGAAATAGATATAGAGGTAATAACCGCAGAAAACGGGGAAATTATTTTTCCGGATTTGATAATAGGGACTCGGTACAGTTTAAAAAGAAAACTAACAACCCATATGCATTTCAAACCAACGCCAACAGTACTAACACTGACGGCGGACAACAGCCGAAAAACAATATCAACAATAGCGGTAGACAACAAAATCAAAATCAGAACCACCCTAGGCTAAATGGCAGCAATCATAATCGTGTTCCACAACACGCCACCGAAATAGAGCAGGGCAATACCTCTAACCAAAACCATGATAATTCAAACGGGCTCATAGCCTGAATAACAAAAGGGATTCAGGACTAGGAGAAAAACAGTCAGAACAGGGTAATAATAACGAAAATCAGTACGTTAGTTCAGGCTCAAACACCTGTTAAATAAGTTTCCAATGTAAACAGTAACTATGCATTTAAAGCAAAATGTATTCCGTTATTTTCAGAGGAAGTAGCAAACAAATTAATGCTTAAACTATACTCAGACGCCGAATGGCATCAACAAAAATTAGCTTTACCCGATCGTACGTTAGCATTACCATGTTTAGCGTCGTATTTCGGTAAAATTCCATTGAAATATGTTGCTAGGTCAGTAAACTGTAATCAAAATCTAATTAGTGAATTTACAGATGCCCTAGAAGCAGTTAACAGTAAATATGGCTTATCTTGCGATTCAGTCATCATAACACTATTCGAAGATGGATTGGATGCCACTAATTTCCACTCAGAGCTAAACCCAGTAGATACTAACAAACCAATAGTTGTTGCTTTATTAGGTAATGAACGCACTGTTTAGTTTAAACATACAAGCGAAACATTTACAAAGACTGTATTAAAATGGTTTCAGGTACTTCCATAGGTATTTCGTATACAACGCAGAAGGATTGGAAAATTCGAATTCCAACGGTTGTTGGTGTGTTTGAACTAACAATTTGTTTAACGTTTTGGAACAGTAATATCGAAGAAAAGTCGAATTCCTTGCCGGCGACTCGTACGTCGCTTAGCGAGGGAGGAAACTTGCTTACGAGCATTCCAGCTCAACCGTCAATAGATGGTACATACCGCACCATCTAGCGTCCAAAATAGACACTAGAGGTGAGTCAGCCGATCGGAACGAAGTATCGCCCGACTCGGAGCAAACAGCGCCTAACGGAGACAGGGTTCAGGTTAAATAGTTTTAAATAAAGCTAAGGTTAAATATTCTTGCCCACATTTAGTGTTCGATGTTGGACTTAGGCCAGAGATATGTTTAATCGATACAGGTTCTTCGTTATCGTTAATTACAAACACAGCAGCACTTTAAAATGTCATGTACTACAATGATTATGCCAGTTAATCTAGGTAGGTAATCAACAGATTAAAACAAATAGGAAAATAGTAACCACTATAGGAAAATGTGAATTTTCTAGAAACCAGGAATTTGTTATCGTTCCTGACGGTTCATTTGGAAATACTTCCGTACTATTAGGATACGATTTTCTTTCTAACAAATCAGAATCGTTAGTATTAAATTATCCAGATAACATTTTAACTATCGGAGATTTGAAGTTCTAAATGTCAGCATCACCAAAGCAAGCACAAATAGCCTATAACCAAAATAAGGAAATCATAAATAGAGAAAGTTATAAGCCTAATCATACTTATGTAGCCACGCTTAATGTAGCTACAGACGAAGAACGTGATGATAACCCTAAATCTACATGGAATTGTACACCTAAACAACAATTAATAGACGTTACCGTTTCTTTATTTCGAGAAGAAATTATCCCGTCCAATTCAGAGTGTAGAATAACCGGAATTTACACTATCCCTTTCTCGAAATACAAACAGGAGCTTTCGAACCTGAAAACGGCGAATTTCCTGTACGTCTTGCACACAGTCTTGTTAACACAACTCCCATAGGTATTCTTCCAGTTATGTGCGTTAATTTTAATGGTTTTGACGTAGAATTAAAAGCGGGTACGATACTAGGGACGTATACCACCGCAATTATAGATTACGGCGATGAGACTTCCGTAGACACGTGCGATTCAAATCTGTCAGACACAAGTCCCATTGAGAAACCTAAATTTTCAAGTCCTATCGAGATATCTCAACCTGCATGCCCCACGGAGATGTAACAAACCACAAACCCCATCGAGATAACTCAAC
Organism: Lithobius niger; assembly: GCA_023313725.1. Taxonomy (NCBI): domain Eukaryota; kingdom Metazoa; phylum Arthropoda; class Chilopoda; order Lithobiomorpha; family Lithobiidae; genus Lithobius; species Lithobius niger. The sequence continues at coordinate 50,399 of JAHWFP010264399.1, forward strand.
AGCAGCATGCCAAACAGAGCGACAGCTCAGCCAGTAGCCTACTTGATGCTCCTAAACCTAAATCTAAGGAAGAACGTGACGCGGAATGGGAAATATTAAAACAGAAATTTACTTTTCCAGATTTAAACAAGGAAGACACGCAGGAATTTCTAGATATGTTGAGAAATCATCAAGACTTATTTTCTAAAAATGATTTCGATCTAGGTTGTTTTGAAGGATACAAAGTTTCTATTGAAACGGGTAACTCTCAACCGGTAAGTTCTAAATTGTATAGAGTTCCGTTTCATCAACGCGAATTATTAGATAAATACGTAGACGAAATGCAACGAGTAGGTATCATTAAAGAAGGTAAATCTGCTTGGTTATCGCCATGTTTAATGATAAAAAGAAGGCCAACAGGGTATCGCGTAGTCGTAGATTTGCGCGGCTTAAACTCGGTTGTTGAAAGTGTAAGCGTGTCAATACTCACCGTGACAGAAAGCATGGCGCACCTAAACGGAGCTAAATATTTTACTCGTCTAGATTTTAAATTCGGATTTTGTCAGCTCAAGTTAGCGGAATCAGCCAAACCAAAGACATGTTTCTCTGCAAATTCTAAAACATATTTTTTTAATCGGCTCCCAATGGGCCTTAAAACCTCTCCAGCGCACTTCCAATTCTGCGCCCAACAAATTTTCGCAGAAGTGCTTGGCGCCTATTGTACAGTTTATCTTGACGATTGCCTCCTGAGTAGTCCAGATCTTAAAACTCACATCAGTCATGAAGATCGAGCGCTACAGCTAGTCGCTCGTTCAGGATTAAAATTAAGCGTAGAAAAATGCGATTTTGCTAGGAAACAGGTCAAATTTCTAGGTTTCGTACTAGATGAAAATGGAATACAACCTGATAGGGTTATGCAGCAGTATCCCACCCCTAAAACACCTAAACAGGTTCGTTCATTCCTGGTATGGTAAATTTTTACAGAAGACACATCTCGCAATTCGCAGAAATGTCACACATCTTAACTAAACTCACTCGTAAGAATTGTAAATTCATATGGGGAGATGACGAAGAAAGAGCTTTTCAGGAACTTAAACAAGCTATGGTTAAAGCTGCAACGCTCAAGCACCCAGACTTTTCTAAACCCTTTTTTCTTGAAACTGACACTAGTGGCGTTGCAATCGGCGGCTGTTTAAGTCAGTACCACGGAGGTATAAACTATCCCCTAGCCTACACTTCCAGAACCCTCACTGTGGGAGAAAGGAAGGAAATGACTACAACTAGGGAAATTTTGGTGATAATTCATTCTATCGATTCATTTCGCTGTTATTTACTTGGTAAGATGTTTTTTTTAACAACGGATCATTTAGCAATTTGCTATTTTTTTGTGCCTCCTCCCTCCCCCCCAAATTAGGAAGAATCTTACTTCAACTCAGAGAATACGAATTTATATTACTTCACAAGTCGGGCCGACTTCTAGCAGGTTCCGACGCGCTCTCTCGTATAGAGATACCAGTCGCTGTCCTCGGTAGTCAGCACCCCGACTGGACACGACAACACTTTGCGGCAGAACAGAGAAACGATCCGTATCTAGGAGATATCATTAAGCGACTAAAAAGCCAATCATCGGAAGATTTAATCGATGCGTCTAATAAACGTAACATCTTTTATAAGGATTACGACGGAATTCTGTATAGAATTAGACTTGCAGACCCAGAAAAAGGCCGTATGCACAATCTAGCACAGACGTGTATACCTAAATCTCTACGCAACTATTGCATTAGGGACTATCACTCCACACCATGCGCCGGACATCATGGCGCGCGTAAAACTAAAGATTTAATAGAACTACATTGTTATTGGCCTAAAATGTTCGATGATATTGCTCATTATGTTAAAACGTGTCAGATATGTCAAGCCTACGTTAGGCCTACTAAACCGTATAAAGCTAAATTGAGAGCGTATCAACCCCTACAGAGACCAGGTTACTCTTGGAGCTTGGATCTCATCGGACTCTTAAATAAAAGCATTCACGGGAACGTCTACCTACGTGATGACGCTAATTTACGATTTCAGTCGTTACGTCATCGCAGTAGGAATTCCCGATAAAAAGGCAGTTACTATAGCAAATAAATTGTTCTCACACCTTATTGCTAGATTCGGAGCGCCAGTTCAATTAAGAGGAGACAATGGTTCAGAAATTAACAACGCTATCGTAGCTAGACTAGCTAATATGTTTAATATTAAACAGATTAATTTTACTCCTAACACTTCGTGGGTAGGAGGATCCGTAGAATCGGCAAATAAACGGATAGAAACATTTTTACGTAAAATTTCAGGTAGTTGCCCCGAAAATTGGTGCGAATATTTAGAATTAGTAACAGTAGCACTAAATGCATGTCCTAACTTGACTACTTTAATTAGTTCACATTATTTACATCACGGTTCTGAATTTAGATTACCAAGTGCTTTAGCATTCGAGCCACCGCGAATCTGCTATGACAGTGAGATACTATAGTCCGTCTAGAGAGTAGACTACAGGCAGCATTCGAAGTCGCTCGAGCGCACAATTGGAAAGCAGTTTAGAGGCAGCAAAATTTTTATGATCGTACGGCGCGACCTTATCGCTATTTGGTCGATGATTACGTATTATTACGCGATTTCTTACCTATTAAGCAAATTTCGCCGAAATTACTTAGAGCATGGACAGGTTCGTTCAGGATAATGGGATTTGTAAACAATGTTATTGTTTGTACAGTACATTTTTTAGATCCACTTAAAATCATTCGTGCTCATGTTAATAACTTACGACCATGGTTCCTAAGAACTAGTTCCCAACCTATTCCTTTCAATGGACCTACCGATCTCGAATTATCCGAACAGCTTAACGGTTCGTTGACGGAAGCTGAAATAAAATTACAAAAATACATAGCACAGCTTTTAGAGGTTCCAACAGACCATTTATCGGAGATCGAGCCGCCAACGTTTACGCCTTCCGAGACCGACGACACAGCTAGCGAATCGCATCCAAGCCTAACTAGCAAACGCAAACGCGTCGAGCCAAAATCCGCCGCTTATTTGCACAATAAATATCGTAAAATAGATTACGAGCTTAACAAGCAAAGAATGCTTGGTTCTACACATGGGTACGATACCCGTAGTAGTAGAATTACTCCAGCAATTAGGCTGCGTCGGCAATTGGAAGAGGCAAACGTTGACGACGACTAAAACACTGTGTATCCAACGGAGAACAAAGAAAACGTGGCGTCACCGCGAATCGCATTCACGTGCTCTGCATGCGGGGACCCTAGCGGAGAAAAGTAGTACTTTCAAAACACCACAAGTACGGAGGCTGCGTGCAGACAGCAGCACATTTTCATTTTCTCGCTATATTTGCAAGTAATACGCTAAAATTTGTTTCATTCAAAATACACAAAATAAATATAACTTAAAACTAATGTGTTCCAATATGTAATGTGGATATAACGTAGACAAAGGACACATCGCTGAATTTTTAAAATAAATCTATTATTGAACATCAAAAAGAAAATTATTACATATAACTTTACACAAAACACGGGAAACATTAATAAAAACTCGACAACACTTTATACGCAAACAATAAAAAACATAACTTTTAGTAAAACTAACATAATTGACCCATTCACAAGACGATTCACATCATAAATCAAAACATTGTAGCAACATACAATTTAAATTAGGGACATGTAGCAAAATAATAAAGGACTGTAATTAACTAAACACAATATACGGTTACAGCGAAACATAATATACTCATAAATTAAAATACATAATAACAATACACAGGAAACAAATAACATAATTTGGTAACACATATACACTTCACGTGACATAAAGTTTTAAGAACGAAGTATCATAATACCCTGAAAAGAAAAATAGCATTAAAATAGGACATACTTAAGTAAATAAATCACAGATTAAAAGAATCGGCTTAAAATTTTGTAAATAAAAGAAATAATTATGTTAAGATCGAAAATATTAATTTAGACTCGTAGCAAGTAATTTGGATGTTTGATTAAATACTCTCCAGGATTCTGGATTAATATAGGTAAAATTTCTAGGAATCCGTGATCATAAAATTCTTGTAAATTTGAAAATAATATATACAAATACATACACCCGCATAAGCGGCAACACCGCTCCTTAGCGGCGGACTGTTGCAGCAACAGCGACGAATTACCCATCGTCACTGTCGGCATCAGAGTTGTTATCTAGAACAAAATCCAATCAATCAGCTTAACGGGGATTGATGTGACCACGATAATAATCGCGTATAAAACGCGATCCGGGAATGTAAGATTCATTCGGACAGTTTCAGCGTTTCAGTATTGTTAAAATCGTTCACGCCAGTCAACATTCCTGAGGGCCGATCCAAAGTACGGACACGGGAGTTAGAGCCGTCCGAGTACGGAAGCCGAGTCCGTCGCTAGGCTAATCCACCGCTCGTTAGCCACAGTCAAGTTCATACAGAGATCAGTACTCATTGCATAGCTTCGGCTATAAGTATTATTAGTACAATAATCATGTTTATTACTAGCGCACTTCAATTAATCCCAGGCCGGTTAATATAATCTAACAATTAGGATAATTATTCCAACCATAAGTAGTTATCGTAATGCCAATCGCTATGCCTCACGTCGATTATTTGTAATCACGCCTATCGTTACTTAATCTCTCATGCTGATTTAATAGACCAGTGTGGTCAATATTATGTACAAGGAGAGTGACGATTAAAGGCCCAGTTTAACGATATTGTGCTTATCATTTATGCCTAATATTATGCCAGTGTTATTTATGGGTTTAGAGTACTGATTGAATACAACTAGCTATCCTGATAATAATGTTCTCTCTGGTCAAATGGTCACCGGAAAAGAACATTACAGTTATCACGACTGCTAATTTCCCCAGACAGGCTACTCCTCTGTGTTGCACTCAACCTCATGCCAGTATCAACGAACGATAGCCTGTCCTGGTAAATGGTTTATCTACGCCTGACCTGACTACTTCACGAAGAGTTCAAACCACCAAAGTGGCACTCCTTGGTTTACTGGAAAAGTCCGGACATCTTAAACTCGCAGCAGCTCTTCTTCAAGAAAGCTAATAAACATTTACGTTTTTAATTTAAGGTTATACAACAGTATCCATTCCCAATACGGTCTGCTGTTGTTACTAATAGCTTTTGATATTCTTATTAAGTTAACATTTTAAACTTAATCCCACCCTAGTCGCCAGTGTAATGTTTGTGTACAGAGCAGTAAGTACACTACTACGTCTGAGGGTTCAGTGAGCAGCAGCTCCCACAGGAAGCTGCATGCCTATTTAATAGCTTGGTTAAGCAAGGCATCATAGGAATACACAGTAATCTTACAGGTGATTGGTTAGACTAACAGTGATGCTGGTCAGGTGACCAGTACATTATCATAAACTAGTTAGTGCCAGCCTAGAGCCAGACACTACAAATAGTGATTGTTGTTTTGCAACTAATGAGACAGACCTTTCAACTTTAATTCTGCGTGATCCATCACACTAAGAGCACTGCCAACTGTGCATGTACAGGAGGTCACATTGAACCAAGACTGCCTACCCCCCCCCTCCATGGTGTAGGTTGCAGGTCCCTCCCCTCCCCCCCTCTGCAAATGTGGAGTCCACTCTTCATCCAATGTATTTTTAAATTTTACTGATGCCACAAAAAAAGTAAGTACCGCATTACAATAGCTGCAAACTATTCAAATGACGGGGTGAGACAATTTTAAGATCTAATTTAAAGGTGCGTACTGCCATAATATTGAATGCTGGCCTGTTTCAGATCCAGCAAGGTGCAAATGGTGTGGTTGTATGCCCTATTATTATTATTATTATTATTATTATTATTATTATTAGGAAGCCATACAAATTTTAGGAAGCCATAAAAATCAGGGAGTGTTTGATTTGCATTCGAAAAAGAAAAAGTGTACAAAAAGTTCAAAAAGTGTGAAACCGGATTAAACCTAAGTGACCCAGACTGAAGCCAAGAGAACCAAAATAAAACGGAATGAAATTTTGAACATCTTTTTGGTCTTATACTGAAAGTATTGTAGAAAAATGGAAAATAAGACTGAAGATAAAATATACTACAAACTGACTAAATAGTACATTTGAAAAAAATACTATGTCAAGATGCCAGGGAGGTTGCAAGGGGAAATTAGGGAACCAAGGAGATTAGGTTACATGTGGTATATGTAACTTAAAATATTGCTATAAATGTGCAGGCCTGAAGCAAAACACGTGGAAAGCTATGAATAATGAGAAGAAAGCCCAGTGGAAATGTAAACAAAAATGTAGACAAGCAAGAACATTTTCAGAATCAAACGAAAATACAGATGAAAATGAAAAAAGGGAATATGACAAAATACCATCAGACAAGGAAGAATATGAAGAAAAAAATGAAGAGACAGAACAGCAAAAGAGGGAATACAGGAAAAGAATGGAAAGAAAAATTGATTTACTTATCACGAAAATTGATAAACAAATCATGGAGCTAGAAGACTTTAAGAAAACTATCGAATTTTTGAGTGAAGAGCAAAAAGATCTAAAAAAGGAAAACCAGGATTTGAAAAACAGGATACATGAAATCGAAATAAAATTACAAGACCTTGCAAATAAAGATGCAAGATATAGTGCAATAGAAAAAAAAATGGGAGAAATGCAAAGAAGTATAGCTGACAAAGAACAATACGAAAGAAACAGAAACTTGGAAATCGGTCAGCTTGATTGGCTAGAACACGAAAATATTGAACAGGTGATAGAAAATGTTGCAAGAAACTTCAACATACCATATAACGCCAGTGAAATTGAAATAGCACATAGAATACCTAATAGAAACAAAGAAAAACCAAGTAATGTGATAATTCAATTTAAAAATAGAGAAAGCAGAAACAGATGGTTAGAACAGAAGAAAAGAATTGTAACGAATGACAATGTATATAGGAATGGGAACAGAAAACTTATCTATTTAAATGAGAATATGACGCCGTACACAAATACGTTTGGTTTAAAAACGGAAAAATAATGATGAGAAAAACTCTGATACACAAGAAGTGAAAATAGTACATGACGAAAATGATTTAGTGACAAGTGAAGAACCTTCGAGTATGTAAATAAGATCTTTAGTGAAAAAGAACAGGTGCGAATTCAAATTGCAGAAGATGTAAAAAACAATGAAAATGTGAAATTCTTACATTTAAACATAAGATCTCTAAGACTGAATTGGGATATTTTTATACAAAGTATTGTGAATCTAAATATTGACTGGGAACTGATCATATTAACTGAGATTAATATTAAAAAAAGATGAAGTTGATTACTATAATTTGAAAGGATATGATAAACTAGTGATTACAAGAGAAAATACATCCAGAGATGGTGGTTTGATGGTGTTCGTAAAAACAAATTTTGATTTAACTTACAATAAAATGGATCAGGAAGAAAATTGGATTCTTGAGATAGACATACATGATAAAATAAATAAAATCCAAGATATGCAAATTGTGGTCATATATAGAAAATCAACATCAAATAAAAAAGTTTTTTCAAAATCTTTAAAAGAGATATAGAGAAAAATGGAGAAAATAGTGTACATCAGATTATTATTGGTGATATGAATATCAACATACTTGAAAAAAGTGAAGACTGTGAAGATAATCATGACCAACTAGCTATAGATTACTATGAAAACATATTAGCAGAATTAGGATTAAATTGCAAGATAAACTCACCAACTAGAGAATAGATTGTTTTAAAAAATGGGAAAAATTATCTTCAGAAATCATGTATCGATCATATATATGTAAAAAGTAAAATTGGTAAATCAAGAGGTGGAGTTTTGACAGAGAAAGTTGCTGATCATTATTGAACAATGAGTTGGATATGGAATCAAAAAAAGGATAAAAATAACAAAACAATTAAAACTGAAGTTAAAGAAGAATTATTGCTAAGGATAAATAATAATCAAATTGAAAAAGAATTAAATCAAATAAATTGGAATTTTTTAAACGCTACTGATGACCCAGAAATAATTTATAACGAAATTATAAAAAAATTTCATGAAATTTATCAAAATAATACCACAAAACAAAAGAAAAAATATATAAATAAAAATAAACAAAGCAGAAAAGAATGGATTACAGACGAATTAGTAGATCGTATAAATAGAAAGAATAAAATGTGGGCTGAACTAAAAACTTTGAGAACTAAAAATGAAGAGTTACTAGTAAAATATAGAATGGAAAAAAAACTTATTGATAAAAAAATTTAAGAATGCAAAAAACAATTCTTTCAAAATAAGATAAATATATTACAAAAAAGTAAGAAATCGATATGGAAAGTAGTAGATGAGCTGACTGGGAAGCATGATAAAAAACAAATTGACGATGAGATTGTAAACACTTTCAATGATAAAAGTTTAGACTATATTGTAAATGAATTTAACAAAAACTTTTCGAACCAAGTAATAGAACTGAGAACTATAAATAAAGATGAACATGACATATATAAAAAAGGAAATTTTTCAAAAGAAATAACAGAAAAGAGGATATAATATACGAAATGTACGAAACAGACTATGTATTTAGAAGAAGCAACAGAGAAGGAAATAATAAATATTATAACAGATCTAAATAATACACATGCGACAGGAATAGATAAAATAAAAACTGATCACATTAAAAAAACGAAAGAAAACACTGCAAAAGCAATATGCAAGCTAATAAATGCAATGATCACACATGAAGTTTGGCCAGAGCAGTTAAAAATTCAAATTATAAGACCAATACATAAAAAGGGAAATAAGCAAGACCTACATAATTATCGCCCAATTGCTTTATTGTCCATAATTGATAAAATTCTGGTAACATTTTTTGTAAATAAAATATGCAATTTTTTTGATAAATGTAAAAATCTAACATCATCACAATTCGGATATAGAAAAAATATGGGTACAAACGATTTATTATCGGAATTAAATGACCTAATAACAACAGGGTTAAATGAAGGAAAATATATTGGAATTATTTTAATAAATGATCTAAAAAAAGCTTTTGATACTTTTGATAAAATAATTTTATTACAAAAGTGTTATAATTTAGGATTAAGAGGAAAAATACACAATATTATAAAAAGCTACTTAAATGATAGAAAGACAATTGTACAAGTAAAAGAAAAATATAGTTTTCCAATAGTAAGTAAATATGGAGTACCGCAAGGATCTGTACTAGGACCCCTTTTGTATTTAATTTATACAAATGACATTGTAGATATAATAGAAAAAACTAATATTTTCATGTTCGCTGATGATACAGCTCTAGTATCTATAAATAGGGACTATAATGAAATGCTAAATAATTTACAACACGACTTTAATATAATAAATGATTATTACATTGCAAATGAATTGTTTATAAGTAAAGAAAAGACATTACAAATGGATATTACAGTACCAAAAATTAAAATTAAAAATAATACATGGATAATACAACATTATGGAAATTGTAAAAATTTGAATTATAAAAATAAAACTTATCCCTGTAATGATAAATGCTTTAAATTGGAAAAAAAAACAAACAATGAAATACTTAGGAATTGAAATTGACAAAAATTGGACGTTTAAAATGCATATAAAAGGAATGGTAATTAAACTAAGGAAACTATGTTCCAAAATTTATAGATTAAGAGAAATACTAGATAAAAAACAGAAAACAATTATTTTTAATGCATGGGTCGTAAGTGTAATTAGGTATGGTATTGAGATTTATGGACAGACATCAGAGTACCTACTTGAAAGATTACAAAAAGTTCAAGATAAATTAATTAAGATTTTGTTTGGGGATAAATATAAAAAAATAAAAACGGAAATACTCGTTAAAGAAAATAAAATTATGAAAATAAGGCAAATAAAAAATTTAGTTATATTAACAAAGTATTACTTTGACAATAAATTTAAGGTAAAAATATATCAATCGGGTGAAACAAGATCTACAAAGAATAGTTATAAATTACCGGCTTAGAAAAATAGTTATGGCAAGAGAAGACGAGAGTATTTTATTCCTAATATATTCAATGAAATTCCAAAATATTTATTTAATTGCTTGAATAAAGAGCTGTTTAAGAAGAAAAATATAAATTTAAGAATAGACAATTAAATGGATAAAACGTCGACTTATAAACCATGAAAATAAATTGTATAAATTGTTTGCTAATGTATTGAATTACGATAATGTAAAAAAAAAAAGCGTTTATGTTACTAATTTGCAATCTTCGCATGTATAGTTAATGTATGGTGACGTAATTAATGTTTGTGTTGTTCAGAATTATTGTTTATGAATCTCGCACAAACTGTATTATTACAGTTTCGAGGGTTACGTTTTTGTAACTGTTTGGAAATAAAATTATTATTATTATTATTATTACTATTAATTATTATTATTATTATTATATTATTATTATTATTATTATTATTAAATTATTATTATTATTATTATACGCATACTTGAATACAAAAGTTTGTGCTTTCACGGACGATGGCTAAATTTAGATAGGCTTAAATTTAATATCGTAGAGGAAATTGGTAAAAAAAATTGCACGTGAGTGTTATGGGAAACAGCACGCATGTTTGATTCGTCAGCAACGAAATGACGTCACATCTGTCCTTCGATCATTACGTGAGCAAAGCCGAGTGTATTGATAGTTTTTAAGTTTCGATTTCCCTTTGATAATTTAATAAAGGATAATAGTAGTGCCAACAAAATACTAGACCTGGAGTGGGGTTCAAGGATTCCCTGATCGGGGGACAAAGGACATTTTTAGATTTTTTAATATTTTTTTCTACCTTGGCAGGGGCCTAGCAAAGCCAGCTAGGGGATGTGGGGGAGCCGAACCATATAATGCTATTTAAAGGCCTATATTTATGGCTTCCCAAGAACATGTTTGCAACATAATTGTAAAAATGTCGGATGTTTTAAGCATGAGAGATCTTAAAAACCTAATTGTGACTAAATTCTGCTTTTCTTTTATACATTTTATTTACAAATTAAACTAGGGCCGCCATCATTACATATTGATATAGCCTACAGGACCAGAGTGAGAGATAATATCTGGGGAGGGGAAGGCAGTTGCAGCTACATAGTTGATCCTCCCTATTCTCCCTTCCCTACTATGTCTCTCTCTCTTTTAATTTTTGTACTGAATCTTCGACCGGGGACGTAGAGGGTTCGATAGTACCGGTGGGTGGCGGAGGCACCTAGGGTTCACCTTGCCACTAAGCGACCGATCTTCCCTACTTTTTCCATTTTTGTATTGAGTGTCCCCTCCCTCTCTTTCTTTTTAAGTTTTTGAACTGAATTTTCCTCCAGTTTTTTCCCTGGGGCAGTTGCCCTGTATCCCCTCCCAGATATAAATTCCCCTCCTCCCCTCCCTTATTTTTTTTTATTACCTCCCTCCCTTCCACTCCTCCTTCTGCCCTGCCCTGCCTTTTGATGTTTGTACTGAATCCACGGCAACGTTTTCCCCAGATCTTTTCAGTTTTGTTCTCAACTACTAAACAATTTTTGTTGGTTGATATTGCAGTTGCATGTTTGTCCAGAACCTGAATTGTGGATCCTCAAAACCATTGCATTGTTTTTGTTTGCACAACGCATTACACAATGTGAAATCCATGCCATTATAATCAACGCACACCAGATTTATATTTATATTTATTAAGCATGAGCGGTCTACAAGAACTGTTCGCTCACACATAGGCTACATAACCTACCTAATTACTAAATTAAACTACTCGTACAACTCCTAAAAATTCTCGTTTTATTTTAACGAGAATGAATATTGAACTTGAGCAAGTTTTTTTTACACCATCTTCAGTTTTTCTTTGCCCTCTCTTCCCCCTCTGCGTGTGCAGTGCCATATGCCACATGCCATATGCATCATACTTGTGCACGAACCACGAGAAGAACATTTCGGTATGCGTTTCTTTGCCATGGTTAATGGTTATACTATGCACAGACAGATGGAGAGGTAAAATGCTCCTTAGAAGGCGAGAAATTACCAGCGAATTTACTTCTTCATGCAGTGGCGTCAGCTGCACATCTGAGTCCAGCTGAGAAAAACAGCAGCTGGCCTTGCATTATAGTAGCATAAAGCAAGACCTGAAGCTTCATCTCAGCTGCCCTTGTTAATGAAAGAAGTCTTCAGAAGTCTCTAGCTTCTACCACAAGCTAAATAAAGATGCAAACTTATTTACGTTGCCTTTTGGACTTGTATGTCAGACTGCTTGAGCGGTGAATCGAACCCAGGACCTTTGAAACCAAAGGCCGAAGTCCTACAGCTTGAGCCATACTGACAAGGCCGTGTCAGTATGGATCAGCGGCAGGACCTCGGCCTTTGGTTTCATAGGCCCTGGGTTCGATTCCCCGCTCGGGCAGTTTGACATATAAGTCCAAAAGGCAACGTAAATAGATTTGCATCTGTATTTAGTTATTTCTTGTGAGCCTTTGGCTTTCCAGTCTTTAATTCTACCACTAGAGTATAGATTTGTTACCGAAACAGATTTTCATTAAATATTACTTGTCAGTGTAAATCCGTAATGTCCATCACACACAGTCATATTATAATACTAGAATGGTTCTTTATAATTTTATAAAAGGCAATTAACCAAATGGGAAGCCAGTTAGTGGCAGCCACCAGCCAATCAAGCCACCTTAACACGGGTAAAATGAGCACCGGGTATTTTATCAGATAAAACTGTAAGCTTTGTACCTCCATGTTGTTTTTACGATCAAATCGTCTGGTTTCCTGGTCCCAGCCTCATACGAAAGTATGGCAGAACCACAACATTTGGTAGCCTAAATCAATTTCTAAACACATACGACGTACCGGATAGTCACGTGATGCCAGATTTGGCTTCCTAGCGATGTGCGATCAATCGTTGGTTACCACGATGACAGAGCGACAGCTAGCATTCGCTTTCCACCCAACCGCCTTAGGGCGTGTCTGCTCAACGACTCGTCTTTGTATTCTCGTAGCTGGAAGCTTGAAATTATCTGAAATTCCAATATGGCGGTAGTTTTAGCTCCGTCAGCTCGCAACAAAACGAGTCAATAATTGAGTTTAGAACCGATTGGGAAAATTGTTTCGTCAGGCGGAATTCTTTATCTTACAGTCACGAATTATAAGACTGCAAGCATTTGTTCAAACGATGTCGATTTAGCTAAACCAGGAAGCGTTGTCACCATGGCAACAAAACCTTTGCAATCGAGATTAAATTTCAGCTGCGAGAATGCAAAGGCGAGTCGTTGCGTTGCGTAAACACGACCTTAGGCCTAATCGCCGCTAATATCGTGGCATGGCAGTAGAGGCAACCGCAGTACTTAAAATATTATGCTATACTTAAATTAACCCTAAATAGTTTGAAATAAATTAATGATAATCATAAAACATAGTAATGTTATGGATCATACAATATTTAAATCTAAGAAACAATATTTTTTATTATAAATAAAACATGTATTTACTTTGGTTGATGGGTTGATTAACAAACGTCAGCTTTCAAGGCGAGTCGGGCTATTATGCGCAAGTTGGATGGAGTTGGAGTTGGTTGGCTGGTTGGATGGATCTTTGGGGGGGGGGGGAACAAAACTACCTAGAAGACGTTACATGTTCGTTTGAAATGCAACTCGACAGATATTCAGGGATGAGTACATTTATCATTAAAAAATACGTACTCGTGACATTACTACAGATGAAAAAAAAAAAGAATGCTGTTCCTAAGTATACTGGTGCTCATAATTCCTATAAATGAGCTAAGTTTAAAACACGGATGCAAACCTATTTACGTTGCCTTTTGGACTTAAATGTCAGACTGCCTGAGTGGGACCGCTACCGAGTGTCGGTATGGCTGAGTGGTAGGATTCCGGCCTTTGGTTTCAGAGGTCGTGGATTCGATTACCCACTCAGGCAGTCTGACATTCAAGTCTAAAAGGCAACGTAAATAGATTTGCATCCGTATTTATTTAACACTTATCGAGCCCAATTGGCTTTCTGTCCCGTTTCTAAGTTTAAAACCACACCCTTGTAACCATCTCTCATTAGTTCTAATATCCTGTGGGAGGCTTGTAGCCCCTAGGTTCTGAACCGCTTATCCAGCAGTCATGAACCAGTCGTTTTTAGCATTTCGTCCTACTTGTGAATTTGGTGAACTTTGGTGTTTTCAATCCTTTTACACTATTTAACCTTAAAAACTTCAAATATGTAAACGTAAAAAATGTCTTAAGACTAAAACTATGTCTCGACGGCTGTAATTTCTAAACTGCTTACCACAGATAAAACACCTGAACATCATGTACTGGGTCAGAACAGTGAAGATAAGAGAGAAATGCCTCTGCGATAACTTATTCGAAGTCTGTGTGAACAATAATATCATGCACTACCAACTTCAACACATCTACGCCCACACCTTCGGAAGCTACACCTCTGGACAGCAGCATATATAAAGTCATACTCCGTTTTGATTTAAGCTGTCATCAGTAGTGACGGACATCCATGGCTTATATAACCATCAACGTGCTGCTGAGGATCCAAGAAAATGTTACGATGGGTGATTTCAAATAAGTTAGGCGTCACGAACTTTAATTTAGTCAGTAGTGGTTCCACTCTAGATTTTACGGGGATGGGGAAGGCAGAAGCCCTTTAAAAGGTGACGGTTTCTAAAGCTTTTGGAGCATTTCAAGACTTATGCAAAGCTGTCGGATCTCGACCAATAGCTGCAACCCAGCTAGAGGCATTCCGGTTAGCAATTGCTTTACTAATGTGTTGCATCTGGTACACCACCTGTTGCTTTTGCATAACCTTTGTCCGGGGATTCTACTATTCATATCGTATAAGCCTACAGGGAGTCTGGCAGCAGACCTCTAGTTGGTATTTGGTGTCCAACCTAACTATAGTTGGAACCCCCCAAGATTATTAGGACTGGGACGGCCGCTGGGATTATTAGGACCCCGCTGTCGGTGCCTAATATGTAATGCTCGCAGCAAAGCACCCTAGCTTAGCATCAGAAACTTACTTAGAATTGAGCGAAAACTCCAATCTTGATGTTTGTTTAGCTGGGCGTTATACATTGTGCAAATTGTTTTCCGTGGACGAAAAATAACATGAGAAAGCCACCAAAACACACATTTTGGGGGTCTGCTGTGACCTGAACCGTGAACTCTAAAAAATCATGGAAGCCAGTTTTTTTCTGCTGAGCTAACACTTGGACAGTAAGTAAAAATACCCCTTTCTTTTCTTCGGAAAACAAAGTAAAACAAGTCGTAAATAACTTGACATTGGGGTATAAAAAACCCGTAGTCTAGCAGACTGCAGAAACTAAAAATGAAGGAACACACTTTCTGGTTATGAGTTGAAAGGTTAGTAGTACAGTAATAGGCTAACTGAGTCCCTATTAGGGCGCGTTTACGCAACAAGTCATTCTCGCTTGCCGAATGCTATTTGTAGTCAACTTATTTATTTATGATTAGTTTCCCGTGGCTACTAAATGAATGCGGTAATAGATAACAAATTGAATGTATTATAAATAACAACACGGATAAGGAACAAAGTGCTACAATAATTTTAAACATTGCTACAAGATTGTTGTCATTTCACGCTATTAGCAATGATCAAACGTCGGTAGAGTAAATAGCTTCTCGCAGCGAGAATTCAAAATCTAACATGGCGTCCATTTCGTGGCTATCGAATCGAAGACAAACCATCGAATGCCGGCATACAAAAACCAGTCAGTCGTCTTGTACTGCAGTAAAAATTGTTTTCTTGTTGTCATACATCGACACTCAACTGTTGCAAGCACCAT
>JAHWFP010264401.1:1783-19114 GCA_023313725.1 Lithobius niger
TTAATTTGAAGTCAAGTTTAGCCTGCTGGTTTTTTTTATTATTTATTTTGCTGATGGTGACCTGAGTGTTGAGGTCGGGAGGTGGGGGGGGGGGGGGGCCGCCGGGGTGCCAGGGCCCACCCTGGCCCACCCCTAGCGCCGTCACTGAAGACATGTTAGAATCTCGGAACACAAATTTGTATGTGCTAAAATTTTGGCATATTTCACAAAAACAAAATGGCGTTTACGGACATCTCCCACTAAAGCCTTGTTTCATTGTCACAGTCTCGTGGTCTCGTTTGAAAATTTTCACACTGTCGGTGCCCTACTCACTCATGGTACGAAAACACAAATTAAAAATAATGAAGTGCACATTTATTTTTGTTTAATATTGCCTATATCCCTCAGTCATTAGTTATTCTGAATTTGCATTTCCTTGTGAGTGCTTTAAATACCTCACGAATGTCTTCAAGTCATACAAATCTGGATTAAGCATTAACGGAATGCTATTGGTGTTGTTTACATTTAGATAAACACTAAGTTATCATAACGTTTTCAGAACTACATTATTCGTCAAATCCTGCCTGTCGAATTGCTCGCTGTGATAAAATGCAGCTGCAGACATGCACATCATTCATAATTCAAATCTATGTTTGAAGATGCTTTCAATGAAGGTTTCGATATTTTTCTTCCTCATGGTTGTGAGCGCATAAATGTATTCACTTTGATGTTTTACTGTGTTTGACAAACTAATCAATAGCAAATCAAATAGAAAAATCTTAAAAGCTTCTCGGATCGCTCTGGACAACGTAGTAGTACAAATATTAACTTAGAATGTGAGAAAAGTTAACAATAAAGACGTTCAGCGTGAGTTACAGTGATTATAATAGTGATTATAAAAAAAAAACGGATTGTTCTATGATACAACTACTAGCTGGTTTCACCCTTTCATTTTATGTATAGTGCTCTGCATCCATGCGGTGCACGAGCAACAAGGAGTTCCTGTAGTTGGCACAACATGCTTCTACAATGCTCTCTACTTCAGATAAAACTATGTGTCCTATAAGCTGGTTTTTAGCTTGTTTTGGTTTTGCTCTGCAGATGTGCCATTTCCATAAGACCTTTTCTAATTGGTCAAGTGGTTCAAGGGTTAGGGAGCTTTAGAAGGCCAAATTGATTGTTTTACATTGTTAAACATTGTTATTATGCAACAGACTGAAGATTAAATGGTTTGTTTCCATGTTGGTTTCTGCAAACTGTAATTGATATAGATACCAAACATTAAGACTAGCTAATCTATGCTGTACGTTACACCAAAGTAGCACGAATTGAAAAACAAAAACGAATTCGAAGTCAAAACAGCAAAGGGACACAAATAAGTTTCCTGTAAGGTTTCAGACACTGCACTGTTGCTGTACTGTTTAGTCCACGTGAAACTTTACTGCTGTATCCAACCATTATACAAGTAAATACAATTAAAGCCAGCACACAAATTTCAACTTTCATGCCCAAAGAAAGGAAGAATTCTTTCTTCTTTCTTCTTTCGACTTCTTTCTTGGCTAAATTTTTTCAGTGTTCTTCAGTCACTACTTTCCGTTCATCGCCCTACTGATGATAATTTTCATGATTTTCAAGCACTTTTCCTGGTATGGAATTTGATTATTACTTTCCAGAACATTTCCAGGTTTTCAAGGATCGGCATGAACCTTGATTAAACTGTAGCGCTGTGCTAAGCACACTTAGATGATTATTTTTTTTAAATTTTCCAGCTATGTTGCTTAGCCAAGTAGAATGCACCGATCATTAGCTGATGTATCCTGTGCAAAAGTAAAAATGGTACAAACATTTGAATATAGCAGAAAGGTTTCATGTAGACTCAACAGTACAGCAACACTGCAGTATCTGAAACTTTACAGGAAAGTTTATTTTTGTCCCTTGCTGTTTTGACTTCGGATCAGTTAAACCTTACCTTAAGCATCAAACGAATTCATTTTTGTTTTCTAATCATGTAACACATAGTCCTAAGTGACCTAATAATTTTTTTCTTTATTTTTGCTCTGATTCATGTAGGGCACACAAACGTGTCCACAAGGACTGAGACGGAAATAAAAATCCAAAGCAGCATTTATATTGTCTAAATTAGTGTTTTAAAACACTAGCAATTAATTTACGTACCTTTCCACCAGGATAACCATGCCCTCCTGGCAAACCCTGCTTGCCAGAATACCCAGGAGCCCCCGGAAATCCAGGGTCACCATTTATACCTGGATATCCTTTAAATCCAGGCATACCTCGATGGGAATCACCCACTTCTCCCTTATCTCCACGGAATCCTTTTGCACCAGGATATCCATCTCGGCCTCGTGATCCAGGATCACCTTTAAAGCCTGCAGGATAAAAATTATTCTAATGTGTGTGATAAATATACATAAAATGATGGAAGTACAATAAGAAAAGCCGTGCATTACAAGGTTGCGTCTGCACTTCTTGTCTAAGTAAACGGCACAAAATGCCTTGGAAATTTAATACATGAATATTGAGTTTGTTAAGAATGCATATATTTTTTTATGCTAACGAGTTTTCAGAAATTTTTCAAACTCTTCACTTCACACAGCTGCAAAATTTGCCTTCTGGTAGCAATGATGGGCTAATGCACCAAATATTTATTCAACCATTTTTTTATTTATTTATTTACATTTTATTTATTGCTTACCTGGTAGACCCTTGCTTCCCGAAATGCCTTTAAAGCCAGGGGCTCCAGGATCCCCACCTGGTAATTTTGTATGAAATTCAGTGTCTAATGCATCTCCGGGTGCACCTGCAAAAATACAGTTATATTCTGATGTGTAGTACGGTACAGTCTGTTGAATCAACAATTTCATTGCTTAGGACCAAACTGCAACACAGTGAAATGTATGGCTAGAAATTTGTGGTAATTTAAAATAAAGTCTGGAAACTAATCGTTCCACTATAACACACTAATGAGGGAAGTGCAATATCTTACAAGGCCGAATATCTTCATTGTGTACCTATTATCAAGAATTTATAGGGTTTGGAGGAGAATTTGTAACTCTAAAAAGTCCCTATTGAAACACGTTAGATCGGTCTCCATTAGTTCAGTCAGAGTTTTCAGACGGCGCCACGTGTTCCATCTGATAATTTTTGCTCATTTTTCAGCCCAAATCTAAAGTAAACGAAATTACAACTAAGCTAGGCTAAATAATAATTAAAATCAAGCTAGTTTCGTTTCGTTTAGTTTAATTTTAGGCTAAAAACTGAGTAGAAATACCCACATAAAACACATGGCGCCCTCTATAAACTAAGACTGAACTAATACGACTGTATCCACGACGTTTCAAAAGGGGTCTCAGTCACAAATTCTTCTCCCCAATCCTATAAATTCTTGCTATTATGCATATGGTACATGTTTGTGTGTAAAAAATGTGCCTATTGATGTAACTATTAATGTTGGATGATACACCAAATCTCACAGCAAAATGCTGAAATATTCCCAATTGTGAAAATTTGGAGTTTTAAACTAACCGAAACAATCAGTTATATAAGCCAACATTGTTAAAACAGAGAATTGCCGGCCCGGCCGGCTAAATTTTGTTTCTGTTGCCAGCAGTACTCGAAGTGGAATAAATAAGAGCTGGTATGGCAAAATCTGGCAACCTTTTTTCGTATTTTTTTTACCTCATTTCTTTCAGTATGAAACTCTGATGGAAAGTAGGGAAGGGATAAAAAAAAAAAAACTTAATACGAAATACGAAATGGCTGTAGGAACATTAAAATAACTTTCTATATTAAAGGTTAATAGGAATTTTGATTGAACCGCCATTTAGCAAATTACTTCTGGTTTTCATTTTCATTTTACAAGCAACAGGAATAAGATTACCGAAGAAGTACACGGGACTGTACGAAGCGATATCGTGCATTTCGTTTCCTGGAAACACTTTAGCAAAACAGAAGTATGGCTACAAACACGGGACTGACGTAATGTACAATGCCGGGAGAAAATAAACCATGCATTGTTTATCAGTTCCCGAAAATGAGTAATAATGACATTCACATGCCAACTTACGCAAGCAAATAAATAAATGAGGAGCTGTCATAAATGAGAAGCTGTTAATTATACAACAAAACACTAATTATGCAAAAAAAAAAATAATAATAATTATAATAAATAAATAAGAACAGACATGATTACCGGAGGAGCAAACAAATTAATCAGCTTCATTCGAATTTTAACGGACGATACGCCCATTCCTCATGGCAAAAAGAGACGGTATAGGCTGAAATGATTTCGTGAAGACGCGGTATGCCATACCGTCGCATACCGCCCCACTTCGAGCACTGATTGCCAGTAAATTTTAGCATTCTTGTTCTCGAATGCTTCTTACCCTAGAGATTTTAAGTTGTTTGGAGCCGGCCAGCTTGGTAATCTAGTGCATGCACACCCCTCCTATAAAAGTGCCGAAGCGCGACATGGTGACATCTTTTATTTATCTCAATATGTCATGCCGATGACTCGAGAGTAGAGGTAGGGTATGTATATTTTCATTAGGCAATAGAAACAAAATTTATCCGGCTGGGCAGGGCTGGCAATTCTCTGTTTCTATGTGCTGTTGAAACATACGTTATCTGTAATTTTAGCATTTACAGTAGACTTCGTCAAAAAGGCGGTAGGCATCACCTGACCGGTATGCTAGGGTTACAAGCTTGCTGCTCCAGAGTCACAGACTCCCAAGGACAAAGAGATGAAAAAATGTTTTAATTAGAAATTGAAAAGAATGTGACACTGGAACAATGCCATGGAAAGTTTGGAGTGATCAAAAGAAAATAAGGAACAATATGCAAGGGATAATTTCTTAGACCAAGGTGGCGTGAAGATCAAGTAGTACCTGTCGCAACCCACATCATCAACGTGGGTAGTGATGGATATTCATTGAAGAATAGGCTGCAATTGTCCTTGGCTGTGGTCCTGACATCAGTTGTGATGGCTTTATTCCTGGAGGCTCCAAAAAGTTGAGGGGTTGAATTTAGAGAAAAGTCCCGAAATGCTAAATGAGGGTTGAGTCATCAGGTGAGGCACTGATGTCCTTGGGAGAGATCAAAGAGCATGACGTCAAGTATTCGGTATGATTCATGCCTATCCCTGTCGTTGTTATTATTATGATTATTGAAAGCAGTACGAAAATGTGAATATGATGAACCGAGGGCTACATTTTTCTCAATTGTTGACGGTTGTGGTCATTGATGATTGAGCTGTGGCGGTGATGTCGAAGGGTAGTTGTGCTAATGGCATTGGAGATGGTAAGTGTTGCAGAATGGCCAAAGTAGAATGGTTGAGGCTGACAAGATCCTGGGGAGAGCCGTACTTGAAACAAAATGAAGGGATTCATATCGTGATTGAGCCAGGGTAGGGCTGATCACTTTCCAAATTATTGCTGGACAGAGAGGAAGTTTGATGAAGGGTGCTGTTGACTTCAATGGATGACGTCGGCGTGGGGATGATTGTTACTGTGGTGTGCGTCGTCATTGGTAGACTTGACGATGACGTCCATGTCTGCGATTCTGAGTTTGAAAATACTGGACCGATGGCATGGAAAGGTATTGGTGACGAGTCGACTCCCCCATTGCCAGGATGCAATCATGGTGGTGACGGCTGAAAAACAATTGAGAAGAAGATGACCCGGGTTCCTAAAAAAAAAAGGGGCTAGTGGCACGATGCGTCTTCGGTAACGTTAGCAACGGACACGAAAGCCAAAGGAGTATTCCTTGCCTGACGATTGGTAGGCTTTGCATGGCAAATCCCTTGCCTTTGGCTTTCCATTTTTAATAATGTATTTCCCTTGTGTTGTGGGTGGAGCATTGTATTATTCCAATGTAAATTGGGATAAACTCGTCGGCATTGTCACACTGTCACACGGAGTATGCTGTGAAGTTGTCCGTTTGAATCACTGGATTTGCTGCGCTCCAATCCGATGCGATGGTGTAAGTCGACGACGGAAACACAGGCACAGCTTGTGCGTTGATGATGCTGCTGGTCGATGCCGACGATTCTTGGCCGGTCGAGCTGATTGGATCAAGCGGGATCGTTGGGGTGGCTAGGATTTTTGTCGAAGACTCGGGTGGTGGAACGACTGGGGGTGCATGTGAGGAGAAGTGGCGAGGGTCGTGAGGCTACCGCCAATGCTTTTGCAGAATTCTTGATGAGATCGGGGAAGGGCCATAAATAGGTCATCAAGTTGCTGACAAGCGACAGAATTGTAGACGCCAAATACGCTGAGCAATGTCAGGGAGAGAAAAAAGCAGCTTTATATTGAGTTTGCCAATTTCTGCTCAAACTGTTGGTTGGAGATGGTCTGGTCAGATACAATGCTTCATTGGTGAGTTTGACATTTGTAGCTTGGTGTTCTATGGAGTGTACAGACAGTTGACGTATGAAGGAAACCACTGGCTTTAAATTGTTAAGTTGACAAGTCTGCTTCCTGGAAAAACGAAGGGTGGGAGGACAGCTGTTCAGTGCTTGGATCGACTAGCTCAGCATTGCCGAGGCCATAAAGTGTGGGATGAGAACCAGTCGGCTGGGCTGGGGCTAAAGGCCCGAGGTGATAGCTTCCTGATGGAGTGTCCGCCGATGCTGAAACGAAGGGTGGTGGGTGGTCTGACACCGAATCCATTGGCAAAGAAGCAGGAACGATTGACGGGCAGGCCGAACCTCTTGTAAGCAATGGAAATCCACGGTGTTGAGCCTTGTTCTTTGTTTTCAGAACTGCTGTTTTCTTCAGCTTCTGTCGTGAAGAAGCAGGTTGTGGGGTGGCTGTGGTTGACGGACTGTGAGAAGTGATTGAAGACGAATAGGAGATGGATGTTGAGCCTTTCCGGCGAAGACGCCAAAGCTGAAGAAGGAAATGGTGAAAGCGGGTTTGTCTTCTTATGCATGGGGAGATCAAGTGAGGAACATGATGGTAATTGACCAGTAGTGCGGGTGGCTTGCAAATTTGTCTAATAGCTGCTTATGCTTTCTTTTTTCTTAACGGCATGAGGATTTACGTTGCATGTCGATGATCTTGACCCAGGTAGCATGGCTGAGTAAATGGCCGATTGAATACGGATTACAGAAGTAATCACAGGTTTGGTGTATCTGACAGATTTGGGGTTGATCAAATCTTGTTATGCCAGAAACAATGGTGGCGCACTTGCATCGTTCAGGGACGTCGGGAAGGATGACGAATAGAGTACTGGAAAGGGCAACTGTGCGTGGTGGAACCTCGGAGAGCTGATACAGACCTCCACGACGTTGAACCATGTTGAAAGACTGTTTGATCGTTTGTTGTTTGATGTGAGACCAGTGACGGCGAACTTCCAGTTGTCCTAATTGGTGCGAGGAGAGCTCTCGTCAAAGTGCCAATGTGCGCAAGGAATTGTGGGAGGGAGACG
Source organism: Lithobius niger (assembly GCA_023313725.1). Taxonomy (NCBI): domain Eukaryota; kingdom Metazoa; phylum Arthropoda; class Chilopoda; order Lithobiomorpha; family Lithobiidae; genus Lithobius; species Lithobius niger. Next base: position 9,209 of record JAHWFP010264401.1, read on the forward strand.
AGTTGAGACGATGCCTATAGGGGTGTTGATGCCGCTGTCATCGAAGCCGTTCACAAAAGGTGCGTTGAGGATGCCGGAACAAGGGTCAGGCCGGGAATCCAGTTCCAGAAGGTCCAGCACTGAGTGCAGGATCGCTGCGGAAACGAAAAGATGTGAGGGTTGGTTGATGAAGGTCGAAGGTTGGATGGCCAGAAAGAGTTCCTGGTCGTTGGACAGAAGACGGAGAATGATGCTTGTGTAGGGCTCTTCAAGAAACTACTTGAAAGGATGATGTGCGGCTGTCATATGATGGCAGGTGAACCATCCTGAGCCTATCAAATGGACGGATGAGGCTGCTTGACTCAGATAAGTGACATGAGCTGTCGTCGTGGTCGTGATGACAGTGGCCGGTATTAGTGATGATTCTAGGCCGGTGACTAATTAAAGACGGGAAAGCCGGGTTTGTTTAGTATATATGCACGTGTTAAATGCTGCCTATGGACGTTTCCTTTTGTCAATATAAAACCGGTCGTGTCAGTACGGCTCAGCGGTAGGATCTCGGCCTTTGGTTTCAAAGGTCCTGGGTTCGATTCCCCGCTCAGGCAGTCTGACATATAAGTCCAAACGGCAACGTCAATAGGTTTGCATCTGTATTCCGGTGACTAATTGATGGTGAGGCAGCTGCTGTTGTTCCCAGAACAGGTAAAACCGTTCTGGTTAAGAATGGCGTGGATGAAGAGAAAAGTGACAGTGGTGGGCAGCTGTGCCGTTGGTGAAGCCTGCTGTCGTTGCTGGCTGCCGTCGTAGTAGAAGCCAATTCGCTGTTGCTGTCGGACTAAAGGCTAAATGTAGGTAGATGATCAAGAGTGTCCATTGTTGCCGGATGGGGAGTTGCGATGCTGTCCGTTGAGAAAAACAGGCGGGGAGTGAAGATGCTTGTGAAAGGTTTCACCTGATGATGATGCCGTAACTCAGTAAAGGGAGGTGACAGCGAAGGCCGCAACATTCACTTGCTTGTCGTGGCAGCCACGTATGGCTCTGACAGTACGTGAGCTTGGTCGTTCGAGAGAGGATGAGCAGAGGATGGATTCCAAGAGCGCCGAGAAGAGAGGGGTGACATATCGCATGGAGCTTGAGACGACACGGCGAGAGGGGCTGCACATAACAGTTCTGAAGGCACTGCAGACTACAGGCCTAGAGGAGCCTCGGATGGAAGGTTTAGAAGAGCTCCAGACGACAAGAAACAGATCAGGAGGACCTGGAGGATCGAGAACAAGAATGCTAAAATTTACAGGAAATGTATATTTACAACAGCATATTCAGAAGAGCTACAGGTAACAGATCTGGAGGAGCCTCCGAATAAAGGCCTAGAGGAGCAGCAAAGACAGTCCTAGGGTATCTTCATATGAAGATCTAGAGGAACTTCAGACGAAGGCTCATAGTAGAGCTTCAGACAACCGGTCCAGAGGAGCTTCAGATGACAGGTCCAGAAGAGCTCCAGACAACAGGTCTGGAGGAGCCTCAGACGAAAGGCTTAGAGGAGCTGCAACGATGGTTCTAGAAGAGCTTCTGATGATGGTCTAAAGAAGCTTCAGACGAAAGTGTATGGAAAAGCTTAGGTGACAGGTCCAGAGGACCTTCAAGTGACAAGTCTAGTCTGGAAGAACATCAGACGAACAGGACAGGGATTCACTGACTGGCCACGAGGGACAGGAGAAGTGGTGGAAGTGTGGACAGTAGTGCCTTGGGGAGCCGATGGAAGGGAGGACAAAAGGTATGCTAAGCGATAAACGGCAGAGGAGAATGGCATCCGCTAGAAGAAGAGGCCGCAACAGGTGGGGACGCTGGTTAAAGATCTTGGGGTGGTCACGGCAAGGCCGGTGAGAATAGGTCAACGGTCTCGACGACAGGACAACAGGCCGACGACGGGTCAGCAGGGTGAACAGGCAATGGGCAGGCACAAGAAATGGTCTTCCAAGAGGGAGGGCTTTCGGAGTACCTAAGATCTTGACGTTGATGAAAGGATGGGTAAGAAATGAAAGCGTGTCCACACCCACTGGTTGCTAGAGAAGAAAAGATTGCACCAGGTTGCGCTCAGCGCTTTTATAATAGGGGTGCGCACGTGCCTACGCACTGGGTTACCGAGCTGACCAGCTCTAAACAACTTAAATCTTGAGGGTAAACAGCATCGTAGAACAAGAATGCTAAAATATACAGGTAATGTAATTTTACAACGGCATATAGAAATGCATTTAAAAACTAATTAAATCTCAAAATTTTAAAACAATTATTAAATTATCCATAATACAGAGGCTTTTCAAATAAGCCTGTCGATGAACTTATTTCCACGACAAAAGTAATGTTAATTGAATGACGTTTGCATTCAAAATTTAACAAAATAATTGCAATCTTTGTACTGTCGTACATTACCACACTAGGTTTAATACCGCCACATGTTAAGTAGCAAACAAGACAGAATGCCGTGATGCCCTTACTGGTTCCAAACCCATCATGACACTTCAGGCACAGTCCAGCACTAACGACATACAATAAGGCTTCAGTTAAGATGAGATAAGACTTGACCTAATATCAATCTCAACTTGACTTTTAAACTTTGGTCTTATTTACATTTCAGCTCAGTCTTGTCTTGTCTCAACAAGTCTCGACTGCATCGAAACTTCGCTAAGGAGTGAAATCCCCGACATTCTTAACCAATGTAGTCACTACACCATTTTCTCATAATTATAACCGAGTTATTTGGTAAAAATAAACTTAAGAAAAAAAAAGATTGCAGTACGTAGTGACAATCATTACAGAACAAGTCCAAAAATAGAACACCAATTTTCCTTGTGCAGAAAACAAAAAAAAAAGCTTATTTGAATAAAAACTGAGAGAATGGTGTGTGAGAAAGGAAAAGATCACTTCTGCTAACCCTCAGCTAACTTCAGCTAACCCATGAAAACAAAATTCTTGGGTGCTCAGGCACATGCTGGTCGCCAAGGTACGTGAAATTAGTTTTGTGCAAAAGAAATATTCTTGGGTTGGAGAGAACATTATTAAATATTGTTATACGTACGTACATAAACTACAAAGAAATGTTTTAAATTTTAAGTGGTAGTATTTCAGGAATACTTTCTCACATTTTAAATTCACGCTGAATGCCATGAGGAAGAATCCACTGGAACTGTTTGAAAATGAGAATAGGAGCTATTCCAAAATAGGAGCTATTCCAAACGCATTGTGTTAGGGCAAAAAAAAAAATCTCTCGTTTAACAGGACCGCCCGCCCGCATGCCAAACATTCCACCGCATGACATCCTTTTATCCACTTCGTGAAAATTTTGCTGCATGCAATAATTGTTTGCATTGCTTCATGTAATTGATAAGCCCTATTAATAATCAGATAAAACCTGTTCTTTGCATTCAGCGTAAAATTACGTAATACTATGTATAAAGAATACACAATTCTAAATTCCATAATACTGATACTTGCAATGGGGAGTGGGGGAGGTCATATTCACATAAACTTTAGGGTTAAGTTTAAAAAGAATTTGCAATTTGTAATTGCGAAGTTTTTCTTTTTACGCGTTTTTTTAAAACTTCGATAAAAAATAAAAGTAAAAGCTGCCGGCTCGCATGGTCAATTTTGGTGATAAACATCTGTTATATAAAAGGTACTTTCTGTATTTGCCCTAACCAAGAAATGTGAATTTTTTTTTTAAGAAGATGCATTTGACATGCAGATATGCACGCTATCAATGCTGGTAGTTACGTATGGGGTTTTCATCAAGTTGTTTCATCAACCGTTTTTATTTTCTTACTGTTACTTACTGATTTGATGCTCCAATAAGCCATTTAATCATCTTTTCGTTAGCTTTCGAATTCTGCTATGATGGAGTGCTTAAATTGTTCTCTAGTTATTTAACAATAAACCTCAAATCAGTCTCAAATAGACATTTTGGAGCAAAATGCTTGCACAAGAAGGGTGGGCTCTTGTACAGCAAACCCTTGCAGCTCTTTTGTATTTAGATTTCAATACTTGTTGCCTAAGTGGACAAAGTCACTTTGGAAAACAGAAATAATAAAATAAAATGTCTGGTGGTCATATCCCTTATAGAAAAGGTAAATGCCAGTGAACCAAAATCTTTGTTGTCGGTTATTTTATACTTGGCCAAGATATTTTTAACAGCACGTTTTCATTTATTTACTATTTATTTTGTGTCCGTATGTTGTCAAGAAATAATTCGTAACAATGCAGTACATTAAACCTATGGCAATGGCAGCCCAATTTTATTGAATCTGAAGCACTAAATCTTGAAACAATGCTCGAAGAATTCATTTAAATGGTTAAGACAACAAATCTTTTTTTGTTCAAGGCCATTCCTGTATGCTTAGCTGGTATCGGGGACACGTCATGCTGGTTCTGCTATGGGGCTGAGAACCTGCCATATACAGTTACCACAGATGCAAAAACCTACCTTGCATTCCTATTCCACCCGTTGGTCCTGGTTCACCAGGAAGGCCTTTTTCACCTGCTCTTCCAGGTGGACCATATCCTGGTCTTCCGGAGGGCCCTTGTTCTCCTTTCCTACCTTCAAACCCTGGAAAACCCGGGATGCCTGGTTCTCCCTATACAAAAAAGAAAGAACTGTAATTCACTGCAAAAACACAATGTATACGTGACATTAGTATTGTACAAAAACAACATTCATGGGTTGGGAAGAGCATTTTTTTCATGTGATTTTAAGTACATAAAATACAAAGAAAAAATTCTAAAATTCAAAGTGATAAGCCTGTTTCAGGATACTTTCTCAATTTTAAAATCCCGCTGAATGCCATAAAGAGATTCAATTGGCATTGTTTCAAAACGAGAGTAGGAGCTGCTCCAAATATTTAACGCATTATGGTAGCCAAGAAATGTGAATGAAATTTGTTAAACAAGATAGATGCTCTCAATTTTATTGCTCACATTTGTATGCTATCAGTGCTGATATTTATTGGGATTTTTGTCACATTGATATTAGAGAATCAACTGAACAGAGTGTGTTTAAACTGAAGTTATGATCAATATACATGCTAGAAGCAACCATCTCAGGAAAATTTCACACACACAAAACCAAACTGGTTTCAGCAACCCGAATAAGCAGAAACTACTACTTGTTTTGAGTTCCATTCTACTGAAAGTTAGCACCCATATTTAGGCTTATTAATGACAGTTGATCACTTAAAATCAAGCAGCTCTCACCCACAGAGATCTCTAGACAGACTAGTGCAGCTTGATTTCATGGGATCAACTGACATTCATAGGCTTAAAATATGTGTGCCTAACATTCAGTAGATTCGAGCCCCAAACAAGCAATAGTTTCTGCTTTGTAGCTTGCTGACACCAGTTCAATTTTGTGCTCGCTAACTTAACCCCAGGAAGGTGCCTTGCTCTCATTTACAGAGTATTTGCTACTGATGAGCCCAAACAAGGGTGAAACAGTCTGTCTAGAGATCTCTGCTATGGGTGAGAGCAACTTGATTTCAAGTGATCAACTGCCACTAATAGGCCTAAATATGGGTGCCTAACATTCAGTAGAATAGACCCCCAAACAAGAGTAGTTTCTGCTTTTTAGCTTGCTGAAACCATTCCAGTTTTCTGCTTGTTAAATTACCCCTAGCAACGTACCTTTGCTCTCATCCACAGAGTATTCTCTACTGACCAGCCCAAACAAGGACCTAACAGTCCGTCTAGAAATCCTTGTGGGTAACAGCAGTATGGCTTTAAGTGATCATCTGCCATTAAGAGGCCTAAATATGGGTGCCTAACATTCAGTAGAGTGGAGCCCAAACAAGCTGCAGTTTCTGCGTTTTAGATTGAAGAAACCAGTCCGGTTTTGTGCTTGTTAAATCGCCCCCCATCATCCACATAGTATTCTCTATTGACGAGCCCAAACAACGGCGAAACAGTCTGTCTAAAGATCTCTGTGTGTGAGAGCAGCTTGATTTTTAAGTGATCAGAAACATTAGGAACATTTTCATAGTAGGACCTTTATCTAATAAACTCAAACCTAATTCATAGGATGTTCATTCACATGGCCCGAGTTGAATGGAAACCAATGTAGCAATTTTTGGTATACGTTATACTATAGCCAATATCACTAGTTTATGTCTTCTTGTCCAACACTGTTATTAGATCCGACCAGTAAAATCTTAAATGAACCAATAAGTTTAATTGTATGTACATAATCAGATAGAGTAACCTTGGATAAATACTAAGGCCATTCCTCTCACAACAGCTTTTGCTGCTTGATACATGTCCTGGTCGTAACCCGAAAAAGGGAGTACACACATGCTTTAGTATTGGACAACCCAACAGCCAGAGAGTCAACTACATCTGTCTTCCGGCACCTCAACTATACCACTGTCATAAAGACAGCTAGGATCTGAGATTTAGTTTGGTGGGTGAAGTGAAGATGCTGCTGCTACCAACATGTTAGTACTAAACGAATAACCTGTTTCAAGTCACATGTCAGCAAGTTATGATAACACAAGCTAGCCAAAAATGTAACATTCTGAAGGTCAAGGCAGACGCCATTTGACGGAATTGGTTGCATGACATGAATGTTGAAGCCTACTGAAGTGTAAGCCCCCATCTTTGCTGAAAGCAGTGGCAGTCAAAATGGATTGTCTCTCCACGAACCAACACAATTTCTGAGTTACAAAATAGAGCGATGCTTTCAGTAGCAGAGAAACAGAGAGATGTCCAGTATGTTTGTCCAGGGTGTAACAAAATATCAAAATTTTTACTGAAAAATCTTCTTTATGCAAATCTTTAATAACAAGAATTGGCATTCATCTCAATACTGAAAGCTACTGCAACAAATTTCATGGACGGTGACGGTAAATGGCATCAGGGCTCCATTTGTGCTGAATGGTCCACAAGGATGCATCGGCACTTTTTATTAAAACGTTCTGCTTATTTTATTACCAGCAGACCATTAACACTGAAAAAGTTGGCTGACGTAAATTCAGCTATTTCAGAGTAAAGTTACTCAGCCTCAATCAGATTTAAATCACCGTTTTTAGCAGCAAATCAAGGTTAATTTGGCCTCAACTTTCCTAACAGAATAAACTGACACTATACAGTACAATGTGAAGCAGTACTGCAGGGTACATACGTCCGCCCTCCCCCTGCACATTACCTAAATCTAATTTTTATACAAATTGATCTTAACAAGTTTTGTGCATCACTGAGGAGAAAAGCTATACTTGCTTATATGAAGAGTTTTTTTTTTTAATGTGGCCTCTATTTTTACAAGTCAGACTCAATGCAAGACAAGCCCAATGCATGTAAAAGGAAATTTTTTGAAAAACCACCTCACACCTCACCACTTGCATATGCTGCTGTCATTTCTTCTACAGCACCTCTTGTAATAGTGGGGCAACTAACTGATGAATTATATACAACGAGACTTTGTATCACAAACATTGCACTGGAAATGTGGCACAAGCTACACACCTGCTTCTTTAAGTTCTTATTTATGTTTACGTTTATTTGCCTTAGGTGTATGGTAATTACCTTGTTTCCTGGAAATCCTGGCTCACCACTTCTTCCATCTTGGCCTCTGTCCCCAGGCAGGCCGTCACTGCCAGGAAAACCGGGATCTCCAGACAAACCCTTTTCACCTTTGATTGCAGGTGGAAAGATTAAGTCACCAGTCTCTCCTTTCAGCCCTCTTAAACCCTCTTCTCCAGAAGAACCAGGTGGGCCCTTTAATGAAACAAAACACAGAGAAAATTGTTCCATAATTGTTCATTTAAAAGTATGTTAAAAATGATGCAACTTAAAAGTACTTGTGATGAAAATATCAAGTTTAATTTTACCTTGCCTATAATGAAGATACATGGTACAGTAGATTAAGTTAATGCACATAGATCTGCATACAACAATTATCTTCCGTACATGCAAGGTAAAATTAAACTCAACATTTTCATTCATAAATACTACATCACGGAATTGTGCATATCTACGATTCATTCTGAAGTTTTTCAACACTATAAATAAAAAATAAATACATATAGAAATGAATTTTTTTTTCAATCTCAGATCATCACTCTGCAATCTCAAATTCATATTTGCCCTATAATTAATTTATGCTTGAATTTTACTGATGATTTTAAAAATTCTTTATTGTAATACAAAAAAAATTCTGATTTTTCCTAACAGCACGTTTAGACATTTACGAGACAAGTCAGCCAGCCTCCCACATCATGTATTAATTATGTTTTTGAAGATTTGACTTCAAGAGCTGCTGATTCTTTTCCACCCTCCCAGCATCATAAAAGGCACTCCATGACGTTTTGCTCCCGAGTTCAAAGTTTAGAGTTGTTGCTTTCTCTTTCTGAATCAACAAAACTTTATAGTTGCCCTATTTCTTCAAAAATCATTGTGGGCGAGTAGCACTCTAGGCTAATATCTATTCGATTTTGTGCAATATTTTTTGCACATTTGCCTTTTTCGTGCTTGTAAAGTGAATTTTACTATGGTACATAGCTTTTGCTCACTAAATAATGGTAATCTTTGTTTATTCACACGACAGTTGGAACCAGAGTATTGTTTAAAACTTTGTGCTGTGTCAATTCTTTTTTAACAGTTTTGCTAAAAAAAAAAAATCTGTTTGGATGGGGCTTACGAAACAATTTTTTTAATGGTATTGATGGAAGATATGTTAATCCAGCCTCAAATGCAGTGTTACTGTGTCAGGCTCATTTGTTGTACATTGCGCTTTGACCGAATAACTGGTGCTGATGTCACCTTTCTCTCTGTATTTTGCTTGTATAATTTTTGAGAGGTCTAAAGTATGATGGTACAAGACTCGTTATTGAATTCTTGTGCTTCTAGCAGAAATTGCTTCATACTATGATTTTTCATGGAATATAGATTGGATAATAATAATTGCGGAATCATCTAAACGTGTTTTTGCCAGCTTTCAGTTTGTCGACTGAAATGTTCTTGGAAAATGTGAAATTTGGAAGCTAATCTGAATATGAAAGGTGGCCCTAACCAAAGTAGCTAATAGGTCGAGGAAGCAGTGCAAGCTCCCCAATGGGGTCAGAAAGCTTAAGCAGTTTCTTATCTGGCTTCTGCAGTGAAAGACAAATGAAGAAAAAACTAACCATCATATTACTTTGAATGTCCAAAGTACAGAAATCACAAAAAGTATGCTCAAATTCAAAAAAGGAAAGACATCATTGTACTTCGCGATTTGTCGATAGGCACAAGATTTACAATTTAATTCAATTTGAATATGACTAAAAATCCACTCCTTGCATAATGTAATGCAAAATTAAAACGAACCAGTTCTAAATGTAGTAGTGTATCTAATGCAACACACGTCAGTGAAATAATTTCCATGTTAGATTAATGGGAATTCACGTTATATTCTCCAAAGTGACTTTGTCATCAAATTGTTGTAACAAATCTGTAACAATTAGACCATTAGACCTACTAACACTCTGATACTAACCTCCAGTCCTTGAAATCCAGGTAGGCCTGATTTACCAACTAGACCCTTAAGACCAGGCAGCCCCTGATAACCTGTAGGTCCGGGCAGGCCCTTAGCACCTAACATCATATAAAAAATAAATATTGAGTGATCACACTTAATAACGTTGACATTCAACATAATATGAACTCTTTTGCAACTTGGCTAATTATACAGCACAACTATAAAGATAGCAAGAATGCATCAAACTTAAATAGCTTATCTACCAATCCAGTAATGACATAAACATACGTCGAGATTGAAACCAATGATAATTAAGTTTTGTTTCATAGTATTGCATGACAATTCTAAAACTGTTTCAGTTCTGTACACTTTGGAACTCGCAGCTTTTAAATATAAAGGAAAGAGGAAACAAGCCGAACAGCGAAAATCATACA
>JAHWFP010264401.1:19514-56071 GCA_023313725.1 Lithobius niger
ATTATGCAACCCTAATCTGAATTTTCAATTGGGCTATGCCGTACTTTTCAAAATTCAGAATTTAAGGCAATTGTGATCATGACTGAGGACTAAACCTGCACGAAAATTTTTATTACTCATATTGAAGGAAGGAATGGCGGACGATTTCTGACACTTTCTAATAGGCGATGGGTAAAATCTCAACGAAGCATTAATTTCGGTATTTTTTTTATTATTATTATTATTATAAAATGAAAAGTCCATCAAAACTGACAATATATTTATGGTGAACACCCATCCATTTATGTAAAAGGCAAAAGCCTTATATTCCATACAACAATCTTTATGTAATCAACAAAAAGGTATGGTTTACTGTTTCCCATGAGGAAGATATGTAATTCTGCAAAGGCAGTAGTCTAGACATGCATCCATCTGCTAACAGAGGCATAGTGAAGACAAAATATTTGTGGGAGGAGTGAGGCTGAAATTTCTTGAACCCCATTTTTGAGGACTCTTTTTAATTCTTACCAACTTTATTCATTTCGTACCATCGTCCATGTTTCAGACCAAAGTCCATTTTCCAAGTAGGATTTTGATTTTCCCCTATTTTTGGCCTTGTCTACTAAACTTTCAAGTTCATTTTAAGGACTTGGGATAAAGTGTTCAACTATTATTATCTATTAGTATTATATAGTATTTCGCATACAAACAATGGCAATAATGCAATTCCGCTTAGCATCTCTCAAGGGTTTACGCAACTGGGAAAACAAAGCAGCAGTCAGATATTGTTACACGAAATGAAGAACATAAGGCCAAAGCAAGCACATGTTTAAAATTAGAAACTTAGTGACTTGTTTTAAAGCTCTATAATCTCACACGCAATGCAAACATTGTCGAAAAATAAATACACATTAAGGAGTGAGACTTTGAAATGCATGTCGTCATTGTATAGTAATTAACAAACCACATATTTGGTTTATAAATTCGTAAGCTAAGTATTCCCTTGGGTTGATAAGATCTAGATTAGGGATTTGTTTAACAGGTCTGTAATGTGTGGCACAGTGGCAACCCGGACCAATGCAATGTGACGGAGGTTGGTACTAATGACCTAGCTGTCGACCTGCCATAAAGCCTCAATCCCCCTCATGGGTTGAATGATAGTGCAAAGTTATGCTACGGACGTAAGTATAGAAGCATAAATATGGACAAAGGTACAGATGTAGACACAAACGTATGTACACATGTTAAGACATAACAACAATGGCTGTTATATAAGTTAGACTGGCTTAGATTTTTATCTCACAAAACTAAGATCTACGCCAATAAAACAACATTTAAACGTAAAAACGGTTTTAAATTATCCTAAAATAATCACCTTTATTTTATTAGCTGTTTTGTTAAAATATGCTCTCTTTCTGTTCAATTTACTACCCGAAATTTCATGCTATATCCAAATTTATCCACCAGGTGGCATTCTGCTGCTACGGCAGTGCTACTTCCAAATTGCAGCTAATTTTTTTTTTACCTTGCACAAGGTCGGTTCGGCGAGAAGCGGGAATGGCAGGAAGGTTTCCTAAGGTGAGCATTTTAAAGTAAGAACCTGGTTTTATATTTAAAATATTGTTTTTACTATCATCTGAAAACGCTCACCTTTTTCGCTAACTTTGTCCAAAAGGAGGGGGAGGGAGAGCCGAACCCAGAATCAGATAGCAAGATTTCAGATTTCATTACCACCGACACCACCCAAACCTTTGACTTCTAACAGGGAGGTCCTGTGCAACCTACAGGAGTCCCTTGAGGTGGGGACCAGTACTTCCCGTTAGTCTCCACCGACATGGTTTGAGCGAGGTTCAGTGAACACGTTTCCTTGACAGGTGCCACAATACCAACAATCCAAGACACTGACCGTCAGCATGCCATCCCCACACCAACACTCGTCGCCACCCAGAGTGAAGTGATGTGAACAGAAGTGACCTAGTCTGGGTAACAGTCACACCATGGGCCAGCTGGGTCCTCCATATCTGGCCACCCTGCACCTTTCGCTTTATTAGTGGAAACCCAATTGAAATGGTGTCACCTAGCCAGCCAAAGACCTAAGTGTCTTCATAGCCGAGGGCCGTCGCACTTGCTACATTGCCTTCTGGAAGGCTTACTAGACCCCGCAATTTGTTCCAAGCCGGAAACAGCTGATTTCTAATCTGAAGTGTCCAAGAACCAGGGTGCTGATGTATCAAGGCTACCCCAACCTGTCCATAGCAGAACAGGGAAAAGTTTATGGTTTAGTGATCCAGATTTGCCACTGGCGGTCAACTCTAGTTCCCGAAATATTGACAATTCCATCATCAAATGGGAGGTAGGATTTGCTTCAGACTGAGAAGTGCGGACATTCTGGAGCGAAGACCTCTAGAATTGGAGGCCCTTTGGGAGTGCTCCTCCTCTGTGGAGCTAAAAATCTAGGGAGAATTCCTGACTGGGGACTAATAAATGCACTGGCACCCATTCTAGGGGAATGGATGCCAATATCTATGATTCATTTTACTCCGAGACAGATCTGTTAATGAGATCGTTTCCTCCCATATCACTGCTGAGGCTGGCGCCATCTACTCCAAAACATATCGACACCAGGAAGGTCCCAGAGTTGATCTGCCTGGTGACCTGACTGAGCCTCCTTCCCATGTGCTCGTTCCTCAACCAAGTGAAGTGTTGCCGTTGAAGCAATGGCAGCAACACAATCACTCAATGGTACAAAGCCCTTTGACAAATTTGGACATTTGGGACCTTGCCCCAACCGGGTTAACTTCCGGACAGTGACCTGCTCTGACTTCATAAACTAGGTCTCGGAACCAGATAAAGCAGCAGCTGGTCCGAGAAGTGTTATGGTGAAAATTTATCATTGTGAATGTTCAATGGCAGTCCCATGAGCATGGAGACTCCAATAAGACCCCGGCCTTTTTCTTCTTTCCTGATTCCTTTTACTCAAATCGAATTGCAGATTGGCAACCCCCCCCCCCTCAATATTGGACTGAAAGACTGTGTACTGTGTACTTTTACTCTGGTGCTAATTCTTCCCTTGAATGTTGAATGGCCGAGGGGGGGGGGGTTTCATAGGTGCAGTGCACCAAATTCCCCCCACTACAGCCAGGAATGTTTTCATCATGCATAAGTGGTACGTAGCTCCTTTCCAATTGCAATGACTGGTAATGGGCTCCCATCCATGATGTCCATTATCTAGATTCAATAACCTCGTGTGACCATCTCTGGGCCTGTCAGATATGTTGCGGTGTAGCTGCAGTAGCTGCAACGGGCCCCCAGGGTAAGAGAGCTGCTGGTGGCACCCGGGACAACTTGCTCTAAAAAGATTTGGGAATGACTGTGGCCATGTGTGACTGATTACTGTTAGTGGAACCTTTCCAAGAAAATGGTTTTTTTCCCGGTTTGGTAACACAGTTGCGTATTCGCAGCAGAGAGCATTATTGGTTGTCATCAAGTACCCTTAAATGGACGAAATTCGTATAAAGATAACCAAAAATTCTGAAGCATGAAAAGTCAAATGCCAAACTTCCCAAGACAATTGTATTCTTAAATTCATTAAAGATATTTGAAGCAAAAACAAAAACCTGCTACAACCGTTTATAAACAGACTCGGTCCGAATAGGCTAGAACTATTTAGAAAGTTAGATTTACAAAATAAGCTTACTAAGTCATTACGATAACCGGCGGGTAATAATGGTCTATTACTTACCAGCCTCTTACTGACAAATTTTTACACCTATACCTTTACTGTCAAAGCTTGTCCATGTTCCTTCAAGATTTTGACATTTAGACCCTCACTCGTAACATTTAACGTTCCGTTTTCGTTTATTATTACCAATATATTTAAAATAATAATAATAAAGTTGAAAATTTTGCTAAAATCCTCTTAAAGAAAAGAAAGGGTGGCTTCTTACCATAGAATCAACCCTGGCCCTGCTATTATTTAGATTCGAATGAAACATTTTCAGTTAAGCGTCAGATTTTTGAAGCGCAAGTAGTTTCCGCTTTAAAACTTCAAAATATGAAAAGAACAATTAAAAAGCGACACATTCAGCATTTAAGAAAGAAATAGATATTGCTAACTTTTGGTACTATGTCTTACCACTAGCTGGTATTGTAACAAAAGTGTTTGGCCCCAACGGTAATTTAAAAAAAATATTTTTCAGAGGTTATATTATTTCAATTTGGGATAAAATGTTTATCTTTTTGAGGAAGTAATTAAAAACTTAACAGCACCATCGAAGAGCAATAAATAATTCTAAAAGTTAAATGTTTCGAATTCTATTTAAAATTGTGTAAAATGCTGCATGTAGCGGCAAATGGTTTCCTCTGGATACTTTGGCCGTAGCAAAATTGTAAGGGACTTCAAATTAATAAAGCTGCATAACCTACTAGCAGGAGCCTATAGAAAACAACTAGGAGCGAGCGTGTCTCGGTAACTTCCACTACAGTGTTAAGTCAGGAGCGGCTACAGGGGTGTACAAATTTGTTACCAGAGGTCGCCACCTGCACGAGATGATTAGAGGTGTGCTTCACGTTCTCAAGTCTAATTTTCGGTCCTTTGTTTTTAAACAATAAGTGTTTAACATGGAAACAATACCAAAGTAATAATAAAAAACTAAACAAACAGACAATCAGTTGTTTGTAAGTTGCTCTAACCAACAATAAAATAGAGCGTTGCTTTCGTAGCACACGTCTGCTTCGCGTGCCAAGTTTCAGTTTCGATATTAGACAACTTGGCGCAGGCGCAGTATTGTTGCTCCTTCTGGCGTTAGCACTTCGTACTAAATTAGCGCTTCTAACATAGACCAGCCACACACGCTCCTAGTTGTTTTCTATAGGCTCCTGCTAATAGGTACTAAAATAGAGAACACTTTCATTATAATATCAATACATTACGTTTGCATTTACGGGGTGCAAAATGTCAACTGCATGTTGGTTGAAAGAAATGCTTATTTCATTTAGCATATTGCCTTTCATTGCTGGAGAACTAACTTTCTTTTAATGGTCGTTGTTAACCTTTTCAACGTAAGCGGTATCTCATTGTTAGTCTTTCCTGAAGAAACTACCCTCTTACCCTCTGATTGTGACAATGCCTACGTCCCAACAATGATCTTTGCTGGGTGTATTCTGATTGTTTCTAATACTCATCTTTCTCACTTTAAGATGGGCGTTTTTTTTTGGCCCAGTATTATACATCTGCCAAGTAATCCTCACAATGGCAGCTAAACATAATCCATTCTAATCCGTCGGCAATCAGGATTTGCCGATTGGATTAAATGTTCTATCGCCAGGCAGTCCTGAGACTGGTGTATGACAGGATCCGATCCAGTCCATCTGCCATTAAACCTCGGAATATGGATCCTCTGACCTGATGCTAGGTAGTCCAACGACTGGTGATCAAGGTTTCCTACTCAATCTATTGGCAAGCAAGGAATGACAATTGGAGTGCTTGTCCGGTTGTCAGGTATCCTACTGGCCACGGACAATTTCCGATTACTTCCCAATGGCAATCAAAACTTGCCGAATGGGATTCCCCCTTGTAAGAGATGCCAGGTATGCAATCTTCCTTCACCAAACTGCCAAGCAAAATTTGCCGATTGGGTTACTTGTCCATGTCCAAGCCAAGTTATTGCGCAACTGGAGCTTGTACCCCAGGTTTCAGGTGAGTGATGCTATTAGCCACCGCTAAGCAACACCGACAGTCAGCTTGGTTCTCCTGCTAGTGACTTAATTGGTGTCGTGACAAGATTTGCCAGACATGCGAATGATCCATGACTCCAGGTAATCATAGAACTGCCCGCCGAATATCCACACCAATCTGCTGGCATCAAAACACAACTACCTGTATGGCACAGATTTCCTACTGGGAACATGGCGCCATAGTCCATTGACATTTGCCATGTAACCCTGCAACTGGCAAGACTGAATATCCACACCAATCCGTTGACATAATTCTACCAGGTAATCTCTGGTGACCAAAAATCCAATTCAATCCATTTGCGCCAAACACAACTGTATGCGTGGCGACTGATGATATCAATGTGGCACAAAAATACTGTTTGGATGGCGACTGCTGCCTGCATCCTACGCAACTTGACAAGTCATTACGCCAACATAGTAAGAATAGATGATTGAATCCTCGATGACTGACGACCAGACAGGTCTGCTAGGATGGTGACCACCACACCGCGAACCACACTGTGCCCACGATATGAACATATCCACCTTCAATATCACCAAAAACCTGCGAGCAAAGTCATACCGTACAGTTAGACAATATCTGACCTAAAAAATTCAAACAAACCTTCAAAGATTCAAATATACAAAAAGATACAAAAATTCAAAGAAAACCTGACATGTTAACAAAATTCTGCTACGCCTAGGAGAAAAAAACCCAAAATACCAGGTAAGGCTGGTTGATTTTGGTTTCTATTGCCCTTATGAAAACATACATTACCTAATTTTTGTCCATGTCCTTCCTTTGAAGGCTCTTTTTCCTAGCGAAGAAGAAGTTGGCTTCATTGCCGTGCTCGCAGCCCCCATACCATCGTGCATGCGCATGGGCCTCTATACATATAAGGAACCGCCTCAGCGATGGGCGTCATTCTTTCTACCACTCAGGGTCTACCTAGGCGACCAAGAGGGGAGGCCGGGCGGGTTATTAAGTAATGTATGTTTTCATAAAGGCAATAGAAACCAAAATCAACCACCTTAATTGGTATTTTGGTCTTTCAATACGCCATGAAAATATACATTACCTAATTTTTGTGCAGACCTCGTCCAAAGGAGGTGGATGCCGAGGTTGCTGGAGCCCGTGCTGCGAGCCGGCTGCCCCAGACTACAAGTACCCTGTAAACCGAACCAAGCAGGCGTGACAATAGTTGTCAGAGGCTGGCAGGCTTATCTTGGGAGGAAGGGGATTGTGTTTAGGGCCAGGTAGAGGGAAAAAGAGAAGCATGCAACATGACAAGATTTTTCCGTGCCTGAGAGAGATGATATTCCAAATGTGGATGAGGACACTGGAAGCTGCACATCAGCAGAAAGTGGAGCGTCTGCTGGGTGTCCGAGACAGAGAGAGGTGTTCGGGACAGTGTGGAGCGCTATTGGTGTGGCAGTTGAGGAGTTTGTTGAGTCACGAACTGAAAGGTACAAGGGCAGGCTTGAAGATGGCTACCCAGCGACCGGAGTCTGTTTTAGTCCGTAAGCATAAATAGCACAGAGGTAGGTTTGAAACGGTTGTCCAAGGCACAGAGTTCGTTGGAGTTCGTAAGCATCTTGGCTTGAAGGGGTAGAATTATGAACGGAGAGTCCGGAGAAAAGTAGTGGCAACACGTGGAATATCTGAGGTGCTGAAAAATCTTCCTGCTTTGTTGGAAGTGCTATCATTGATTTTCTAGATAAATGAGTGTTGAATTTATAGAGTTCCAAAGAGTGGTCTGTCAAGGAAGTGAGATAACACCTGATGCCGGGGAGTCCGATGCAAGGAGGAGTCCGATGCCGAAAGGGATCTTGAGGCGAAAAAGGTTGAGTGTCCGAAACTGTAGGTTGGAGAATGGTAAGGTGAAGGGACTCCCCGGTAGACAATACCTTTAGCCCGGTTACGGCAGTCCGGGGAGGGAGGATCCCTTGTGGATGTGGATGAGCAATTGGATTAGCCCAGGGAACACCGGGATAAAGGAGGGAGAATCGTCATATTGCCAAACTGTATATGATGAGAGCTGCTGGAGTCCAGTGGAAGAGGCTGATGACCATGAGGAGACTGCTGACTAGGCGGTGAGAAGCATGGCAGATTCAGCCTCTCCAACGGTGTCCGAGGTTGAAGGAGGGAGTCGGGAAGAAGTTTCAATGCACGAGGGACAGGAGATTCGCTAGACGAACTTGAGTCATTGGTAGTGTCACGCACAGTTGAAGGGAGGAACAGTCTGTCGCAGGAACCCGATTGGGTTGGCGCAGATGAGGATCGGTGAAGGAGGTAGCGGGGAGAGTTTGACAACTTGCTGAAGTTTCGGGGTGCCAGAATTGTACCGACACTGAGTTATGTTAACTCCAAAATTTTCTTAAATACTGACTCCTGTATGGACCCCGAATTACAGTAACTCCAAATTCGTAATTTTTTTTAAAAGTGTCTAAAACAATCCGGAATCGGAGTAACACGGACTCCTGATTTTATTGATAACGTCCTTGCCTCGCTCGCGCTCCCGCGCTCGCTGCGGCTATACATATAACATCAGAAACAGTGTTACTACAATTCCGTGTTACTATAAATCCGCCATGTTACTACAATTCCGGATTGTTTCAGACACTTTTAAAGCAAATTACAAATCCGAAGTTACTGTAATTCTGGGTCACACAGGGGTAAGTATTTAAGAAAATTCCGGAGTTAACGTAACTCCGTGTCGGTACAATTCCGTGCCCCCGAAGTTTCCTTTTCAAAAGAATGTTCCAGGAACGTAGGGTTGAAGCCTCGTCCTGAAGTTTGTTGAGATCCGAGGCAAAGGTAGTATTTGCAGTCCGGAGGAAACGGATGGTGTCCACCTGACGGTCGCCTGTTCGTTAAAGGGTGATTAGGGATGCTGCTGATGATTGGAGACTTGAATTTGTGGCTCGTAGGTAGTCCAGCTACTGCTGGAACGTGCAGAACTCAAAGTCCAGAAAAGCTACGTTTATCTGGAAATGAGGTTCGTCGTCCGGGAAAAGCTGCAGACCACGTAGAAGGGACACTTGAAGTTCAAACAACGATGGAAGTCGCGGACTCCGTGTAAGGGTAGCATATTCGGTGACAGTATTGGAGTCCGGCGGAATTTCGCAAGACGAGGGGCGAGGCTTGTTCTTAGCCGGAAGGCGTGGTGTCGCCTTAGCACAAAGTTTTGGCGGAGAAGCCAAAGTTGATTCCGCCGAAGGAGCAAAGGAGCCCTTCTTTGGAGATTTAGCAGAAACTGGGGTGTCAGAGGATCAACATTGATCACGTTTAAGGTTCTCAATACGATTTTTCGTATGACGTCGGAGAATGACAATCCATCCATCTTTAGTAAGTTGGTCACACACACTATACCTTCGAGTAAACCAGTCACAGGACCGGTGACAACAATGGCAACAAGGAGGTGGGTCCAGGTGGGTTTTTGATCCAGCAAATTCCAGGCACGAACACTGAACTGGATCAGGATAGAGACTGACATGGCCCTCCACTGGCGTGGAAGTCTCTTGACAGTCCGTAGAGACTGAATCTTGATTTGGGTCGAACGGGGGATCTTCAGGTGGGGTAGCCATGACAAGGTTTGAAGAGCGTCCGTGGCGAAAAAACTGTTACTGGTTGCGGTGAGGACCATTGAAAAGCGCGCAACCTATGCTAGCGCCACCGTGTGAGGAACGGGTGAAGTAGTGGCATGTCCCCAGAAACTCGGGGGTATAGGAGTTCGTGTTGGAGACTGTGATGATGGTTCCAATGGCAGGTATAGCGGGTGTTTTCTCCCCCCCCCCCTTCATTTTGCCCAAACGCTGACTAGCTAAATGGGCAGAAGGAGTTTACAAGTTGATGAGAGAAGGAGGACGGGGGGGGGGGGGGTGTCCAGAGTGCCGCAGTCCAGGATGGAGAAAGTATGATGGGGTCCGGAGACCGGTGTCCAGTGGAAGCTGAAAAATGTATGAGGCAACCGGTATCATTCTTCTGGGTGATGATGGGAGATCGCAAGTCGCGACATTATGAGAGCGAGTGAAGAGGATGGTGTCCGTGGCTGAGGATACCGGCCAACGTAGAAAGGTGATGATGTATGCAGGATACTGTCGGTAACTCGAAGGAGTCCAGTAGAAAGAGGCATGGAAACCCAGAAAGGAAGAAAATTGTTGCAAGATTCTGGACGGGGTTGCATGGAGGGAAAGCAAGAGAAGGATACCGGTGTCCGATGACAGCGGGAAGCGGGAGAGCCAGAGACACAACCACACACTGTGGCACCTAGGAAGAAAGAATGATGCCCATCGCTGAGGCGACTCCTTATATAGAGGTCCACGCGCATGCGCGATTGTATGGGTGCTGCGAGCACGGCAGTGAAGCCAACTTCTTCTTCGCTAGGGAAAAGAGCCTTCAAAGGAAGGATATGCACAAAAATTAGGTAATGCATGTTTTCATGGCATATAGAAGCATATTTTTTTTTATGGTAAAAGTAACGTGACCGTAAAATATTAAACATGCCCTTTTTTTTTAATCTTGTAGGTATGACGATGGTGTTAGAATCACATTTTGCGAATCCCATAACATTCCATCACCCATTACGAAATCAGGAGGAACAAGAACACTCAACATTACAACATGTAAGTAAAATGTGAAATGTTAGTAATCCAACGTTTTATGCACGAAACACGAACGCTCATCATTTAACGTTAAGTGGCCAACTAAGCAATAACGTCCACACTTCCTGATTAAAGACATGTTTTGGACAAACCAATACAATCAGCCAGAGTGTTCCACCCCAAATAAGAATCCAGGGACACAAACAAACGAACTAGATGTCACCTCATCGAATAGTGGAATGCTTCAAAGACTTGCCGTCCTGGTTGAACCGGCAGTTTTCAGGAGGTTCCGATTTTGATTCTCAACCAAGCCTAACACCAACGTAATCCTAACGCACCGACGTTCACATCCTCTGAAAGACTGGTGGCGGATTCGTCGATCCCTTGCATTGTGGACTATGGTATTCACCGCGAGTTAATCGGCAGCCACATGGAACGTCATTCATTTCCATTCTTTCCAGATGGTGCAAAAAACAAGCAAAAACAAAGCAAAAACCAAAAGCAAAACACACACATCATGTGCCAGTTTAACGAAAAAGTGAGCTACAGTTGGGAAGTGGCACTACTGTAGCAGCTTTGGAATACTCACCTGATGGACGAACCGGGAGGTGGCACGAAGTTTCGGGGAGTAAGTTTTTGGAGGACAGTAAAAATTGTTATTAGTAAAAGCGGTAGCCTTACTGCAAGGTTTCCATGTTAAAGCCAAAATTTGGAAGCTTAATTTCTCTGCCGTTGTTTAACATTTTCCACTGAAATTTGGTATATAAGCCTTGTGGGACTTGGCCAACACGTGTACCCACTTTTAATAATTCCAATTTGTCACATTGGCGATCTGGACTTAAGGTAAAATCGTGAGTTTCATTTTTGTCTTATACGGTGGTGGTGCTGGTGGTGAGGATGGACTTCTTTGGACACGTTTATACAATGGTCTCTACAGGCTAAACCATTTGTCGTAGGAAGCTGGTTCTAGGCTCATTTGAAAGATCTACTTCCGGACATATGCCCTTTATAGAAATAGAAATTTCAATTGGTCGCCCTATTTTGGAGCCCTGAACGATCCGTTTTATTGTTTTACATTGTTTTAAACATTTTTTTTTATGCAACAAAGCCAATCAGCAAACGCCAGACACAAGGCGTAGACTGAAGGTTAAA
This sequence comes from Lithobius niger, assembly GCA_023313725.1. Lineage (NCBI taxonomy): Eukaryota > Metazoa > Arthropoda > Chilopoda > Lithobiomorpha > Lithobiidae > Lithobius > Lithobius niger. Next base: position 30,966 of record JAHWFP010264401.1, read on the forward strand.
CCTGAGCTAACAATGCTAATGAGCCAACAGTCTATCCGCACTTTCAGGAAAAGTAAAGAAGAAGCATTATCCTTATTACTAATTGGTATTAAATTGTTTTACGCCACTCTCCCGTGTTACAGCTAAAATATCCGTTGCCCATTTGGCTTGCTGTCTTATATTACAAATAAAGGACAAAGCCGCTGAAAGAGAGCTGCGGAGAAACCAACTTCCAAAAGAAAAACTTGCACTGAAGGAGCGAGCAAAGCAAGTGAAATTCAGTCAGTTTGCAAAGAGTACAGAAAACCAACTTGGTATGTCAAAGTATCACGAATTACAAAACAAAAACGAACTCGTGAGATGTTTAAGGTAAGGTTTAACTGATCCGAAGTCAAAACAGCAAAGGAACACAAATAAACTTTCCTTTAAGGTTTCATATACCGCAGTGTACTGTTTAGTCCACGTGAAACCTTACTGCTGTATTCAACCATTGGACACGTAAATAAAATTAAAACCATATCCCAACTTTCAAAATTATTGTAAGATTAATATAGTGCTACACACTCGACTATTTTCGGGGCTAATTTTTCAGCATTATTCAAGACAAGTCGTCTCCTTTCCGTTCATCCTATTGATACATACACCACTTTTCAAGATTTGATATTGAAGACATCAGGACTGTGGTCTTTCATTTTTATTTTCAACGACATTTTCAGTTTTTGAAGGAGTCGCACGAACCTGAATTACTTATTCTGTAGGTCTGTACTAAGCACACTAAGACTATGGTTTTACGATTTTTCAGCGATGTCGTTTAACCAAGTAGAATGAACCCATCTCACTTGTCGTGTTCTGAAGTAAAAATTGTAAACACGTGAATACAGCAGTAAGGTTTCATGTGGACGAAACAGTACAGGAACACTGCGGTATATGAAACCTTACAGGAAAGTTTACTTGTGTTCCTTTGCTCTTTTGACTTTGGATCAGTTAAACCTTACCTTAAACATCAAACGAGTTCGTTTTTGTTTGATTTTTTACGTGAGATTTAAACCTGAATTTTTTAAAAACAAATTTATGAAATTGTTTTTATGCATCCATTTATAATTCCAATTTTACATGCCAATTTGCAGTAGGGTAATTTCTTCACAGTTTATAATGTCTGGAACAAACTGTCTGGAATGAACTATTATAAACAACAGTTAACGAAATGTACTACCACACTTCAGCGGTAAATAAACTCTGCAGCAAATCACTAATCGTACAACGCAATAACGCATTAACATTTTACTAACAATTCATTAATTCTGAGAAAATTGTGACTGATAGTTTTTATATCTTCTACTGTCGGTACTAATAAATATGACACAGATCGTAAATACAAATTGAAATCAGCATTTCTTTTCATACAGAGTATTGTTTGATAATTCAAGCATTTACTGTTTGAGTGGTTACTGGATGGAAATTATGCCAATTTTATCAAAACCAAATATTATTCAAACAGATAATTTAATTGTGCATTGTTTCTTGTAAATGGTACACTAAGTTGTTTTCTCTACATATTATTTAAATAATAAAACAGATATTACCTCCACGACCAGGATCTCCTGCTGATCCTTTTATACCGGGAACTCCTGGCTGACAAGTCCCGCAATCATCGCCTACAAATCCCTTGAAGCCGGGCCGGCCATCTCGTCCTGGGAAACCTGGGTCACCAGATTCACCACGAAATCCTGGTAAACCTGGCAGTCCAAGTGGCCCTGTTCGTGGCACACCAATTCCAGAGTATCCCTTTGGGCCTGTATTAAAGTAGTAGCGTTAAGATTAATAAACTTCACAGCTAAATATCAACATTTAAAAACAAGCTAAAAAGAATTTGAAACAGTACTCTGAAATCCCTTTTGCCATTTGGATTAGCATTCCTTCCATCATGCTTAGTTTAGTTTCAGGTTTAGGAAATTGTTGTTTATGTAGTCGAAGGTTCCACGCTGCATGAGGTGAAGCCGAGATGAAGCAAAAGGCAACTGGTAGGCCAGTTACTATACTCAAAGAAAAGTGTGAATTTCAGTAGGACATCCAAACAGTGGAAGCTTGCCGATTTAAAATTATGCTTCAGTCTGAAGAAATGTCATTGAACACAACTTGGGTCACTAATCCCCCAAAAAATGTGTACACACTTGGGGACAAGGTCATCAGTGAAGCTACTAAAGAAAGAGACCTACAACACCAGTGTCTCAAAATAATGTGACCTGGCCTCCTTGGGTGCAGACATAAATATTCTTCTTGAAAAAGTATAGCGACTGGCAATGAAGAGTACACTTTCTGAGGTATGAACAACACTGTGCTTCACTAAAGTTCACAACACTCGCTGCTGGAAATGGATGCGATCATAGTGACTCGTAAGCTTTTCCTGGAGGGAGAGGAAAACGGATTGTTTTAGCGCTCCAAGACGGGTCATGCTATAAGACATTGCTGCAAACTGAATAAACCACCTCTTCATCTTGATATTCAAAAGAACTTTTCTCAGCTGCGACAATCAGTGATTGGAACTCTCTTCACAAGACTGTGTTCAATGACTATAATACAGTTAACACACTGATGTGATGTCCCTTCAATAGTACCACACTACCTATCTTTGACACTTGGAGCATGACGTATTGTTTCACGCATGTCTTCCGGTCCTGACCGTACTTGTGCTTTACAAAAAAAAAAAATCACAATTCTGCTAGTTTTTTACCAATTAACACATATTCTTTTTGGATAGTAGATGAAAGTGCACACTTTTGGAAATCTAGGTGTAAAATTAAATATATATATATATATATTTCTTTTAGCAAAAAACAAGGAAACATGACTAAATATTTGTGTTTCAACAAAAGTATGACGAAAGCATTAGTGAAAACGCAGCAGCTAAAGTGTGAAATAAAACACACCAAGCTAGCCATAATGATAATATTTATTCACTGCGATCACTTTCTGGCACCAAATTCGAGTCTCTCTGTGGCGCATTACTTGCAATAAAATTGTCAGTTTCATTTTCATCTGACAACACCAACTCCAAATCCAACTTGTTACAATCATAACTTGGTTCGTAGTCCGATTCACCAAATTCATTGAAATCATCAACTTCCCAGACAGAATTCTTTACAAATTCATCAAATATCTGCGTAACGTGACCATTGTTTACAAGGCTTTGAATGGCCATCTATAGTTGGTGTTGAAGCCGTATTGTTGAAACAAGACTCGATTGTTGGCGTTCATTTAAAAAAATGTATTCAGTTAGAACCCGAAAAACACATTCTGTTGCATGGTTTTGCTGTGGGGCAAGGTGGCCTGATGGTTAGCATGACCGTCTCACATGCCAGAGGTACCGGGTTCGAGTCCTGCTTCATCCACCCCTCACCCACCCCTCACCCACCTTTGGCATTTTTGGCAAGAGGAAGGTCCTGTGATGTCTCGTACTCATGTCGAGTGTGGCATGTAAAAGAACCTAGGAATTTCCATAGGGGGATTTACCTAGCAAATTTGTCCCTCTCTCCTTCTGGCACCATGGCTAAGGCTGGGTGCACACCAAAAACTGAATCATGGTTCTGCCACCAAGCGACTGTAAAGCGAACTAATATGCTAACTGTCACATGGCAACCCTTCACTACATTCAGGGATTGAGATTCAGCAGTTTGTGAGGTGCATAAGTCTTTGTGTGTAGTTACTTAAACAAGAAATTAATTAGAAAACAGAAAAATACTGGGATTAATGTCCTTTTCAATGGCTGAGGTTATCTCGGTAAACGAGAACCTTTTTTTTTTTATCAGATCGCTTATTTCTGAAATTACCCCAATCCAGTGTTAACTTTTCACATTAAATTGTGCATGGGTTTGTTGAAGTTAACTATCCCCTTATAGAAAATACCATTATCTGAACATGACACTCTCTGCTGAAATCTAACATGTCAGCATGAACAGGGGCAGATCCAGAATTCTGTTAAGGGGGGTACTCTGCCTAATTTTTCATATGAAAATGCATTTTGTGCCATAAAGGTCTTACCTCCGCGACTCCTTTTTGATAATGAAAAACAATCGCACAGTCAAAATGCCCTGTTCTCTCCCTTTCCTTTTTAAATTTATAATAAAAAATCCAAAACCAAAAATCGTAAAAACAAAATATTTTTTTTGGGGGGGAGGGGACAGGAAAGGGGGGGGCTGCCGCACCATTCGCACCATGCTATATCTGCCACTTAGCATGAATCTTAAAAAGCCATTTACACATTTGCTCACTCTTGATCTACAGTTGCTATGTTCCCATTTCCTTATTATATGCCTGTTCACTAATGGAATGCTCAACATTCAGCAATAATCTTTCACGCAGGATGAGATGTGAAATTCACCTTACACCATGATTACCTCATCATATGAATGTTCATCAACGCATACAAAATGTTGACAAGTTGGAAACGCTTTGTATTTCCATACGTGTTCGAGAAAAGGGATTTCAGCTGAAGGAAATGGTTTGTAGCTAAAACTGAGGGCTATTTCGTGAAAGGAAAAGTTACAGTGATGATGAATTCATTCATTCACTTGTTGAAAAGCATACTATGTCGTTTAAATTTAATGCCCGTCGGGTATTCTCTAGCTTGCTTTTGTGCAAAGTTAAATTGTCTTGGTTTTGGTCCCATTACTATCATAGCAATAAGGCATCTTATGTTATGTTCAAATTTGAATCCAAGCTTTATCACGTCGTCCTGACACAAACCATCAAACCTTGTCCATACCTGCATAACCTGGGTCACCTGGTCTACCATCCAGACCACGGATGCCATCTCTTCCCGGGAACCCATCAGTTCCTGACGGACCCATTACAGATATGCCTCGCATTCCTAGTTCACCTGGTGGACCCTAAGAAAATAATAAATAATCCATTTTTAACAGGAATTTACCATAAGCAAGTCATTTTGAGAAAACAGCTATCAAAAGTTTTAATGAATGCATTCGTAGCAACTGCATTTGCAGTAATCCATCTTCTGACCAGGGCTATGATCTTTTGTAGCGTAGTACTTGACTAGGGTTTCCATCCCAGGTACCAGGTTACCTGGATAAATAATTGAACGCGATAAAACCAGGCTTGGCAATGCTGCAAACTGGTTCTTAGTTTTGAAATTAAAACTACTGTCAAAATCAGCTAGCAATATGAAATTATAACACAGGCATGTTATCAGTATAGTTATGATTTTATAGAAAATGAAGTAACTAATTTAATTAAAATGTAGCATAACTACATATAGTTTACCAAATTATTAGTTACCATGGTATAATTTCATTTATGTTGGTAACAACATGAGTTTGAAGAAAATGTGCCATGAAACCAAAAAACCCAGATTAACCCAGCCATTTCAAACTCCAAAAACTTGAGTTTGGTAATGTGATCCGGGTTTGGAAATCCTATGCATGAGTACAGAAAAGCAATAACTAACTGCCTCTCTTCCCTTTGAGGACGTGGACTGGCCCAAATATCACGACGTAATGGAAGATTCCACTCATTGCAAGCAGGCAGGCCTGGAGGGCTTCCTCAAGAAGGGTTACTTTGATGGCGTAATTGTTCTAGTAATGCACAGTCTGACCAAATGCTTGCAAGCTCATACTAGGTAACAAACAAACCTTATGTTCGTTTTGGAACCTGTCATTACTCTAACTAAGAATCACATGATTGCCATACGACTGGCCTGAAGCCAGGGCACATACCAATACGGCTTCTATCTTAGTAGGCCTGGATTATACATCAACTATCACATTAGGAGAAAAATAGCCAGCCAATAGCATATGGTGTCGTACATTTGTAACACAGTATGAAAAGCCATAAAAGACAGTTGCTTTATTTCTGCAACACACGAGATTGTTACCGTAATGATAATTTTGTAACTTTCAAGGATTGATGGCCAGGTTTAACATTTTTCTCCGAATCAATTAGGCTAGCGTAGGCCACTAAGGAACCAGACGACAGTTGAGATTCCTGACTACCTGACCTAGTCGGTCCCGTTGTGGACACGATTCTTTTGATTGGAACGTATAAGAAATTAGATTTGAGGGAGCGTACATTCTCTGATCACAAGGCTATAACAAAACTGTACATTGAGTACAGGGTGGCCTCTACGCAGCCGTTTATCTATTACTACAAAAATCTATTTATAAAAGAGTCATGTGAATGACATTTGTTGGAAGTGTGGGGGCGCAAATCAGTGGTGGCGCCACAGGGGGGGCAGGAGCCCCCCCCCCGTCGGGGAAGCCTTGCCCCCCTGTCGGGGGTAACAGAGATTGTCGTCGGGGAACAGCCGGAAGACTGGGTCCACACGACGACATAAAATTCGTAAAAATTTGGGGAGGAAAAGCTCAAAATAGAGTTTGCCGTTTTGCTTCAGTAGTCCTCAGCACCTCCATATTTAAGAGCTGTCATAGTTAATGCAGAAACGTACAAAACAAACGTTGTTAAGGATTCTAGTTAAGTTTTCGTCATTTGAATTCATGATACCAATGAACTGAGCGAAAATCGTGTACAGTAAGTGGCTAAACTGAAAATTGATTTGCTGCGTTAGACCGTCAACTCCATGATTTGACAGGCATCTTAGTTACGAGACACGTTTGGAATGCCAATGTCTTACCAGTTATTTCTAAAAAGGAGACGGCCCGATTTTAAAAGCCCAACGCACAACACGAATGACAGCAAACTGAGTGTTCTTGCTATGGTTAAATATTTTTCAAACCTAAATTATTCAGTGTTAGTTAACGTTAATTTAATAATATTAAAAACAATTTTAATTCATTAGTTAATTTAATTTGTAAATAAAATGTGTAAAAAAAACCAGAATTTTGGTCACAATTAGGTTTTTACGACCTCTCATGCTAAAGAATGTTTACGAAAAACATCCGACAATTGCTTAACAATGTGGTGCAAACGTGTCTCGGAAAGCCCAAAATAGGTCCTCAAATAGCGTAAAATGCTTACAGCGCTCCCCCACACCCCCTAGCTGGTTTCGGCGGGCCCCTGCTAAAGTAGTACAAATATAAACAAGAAATGTTTGTTTTCTTTGCCCCCCTGTCGGGGAATCATTGCCCTCCTATCTGGAATTGGCTGGCGCCACTACTGGCGCAAATTTGGGCGTATCCTGAGATAGTTATACCACAGGATTCCAACGCCAGAATAGAATCGAGGTAAATTATTTCATATGAAGATTAACAGCATGTTGCAATCTCCTTTATACACATCATCATCACATTATTGACCAGAAGCAACTATTTTTGCAGTAACAATGCTACCAGCATAGGGTTGGGCATCTATAGAAATATTTACTGCGTGCCATTGCCCATTCCATAGAAAAGATTTAGAGAAGATTGACCTTTTCTCCAGGTTACTAGATGGTAGTCCTAAACCATATAATTTTACCACAGCTGATGTTAAAAGAAAATGTGCTGCCTGCTTGTTTAGAGGCTCTACAGGTCATAATGTAACAAAGTCTCCATTATTCAGTTGACCAAATTACGAGCCACCATTTACAAATTTGTCACAAAATCATATTAATTTTTTTTAAATAATTATACAATTGTTATTTCTCTGCTTTGCAAGAGTTATAAAAAATCACATTTATTCCAGCGATTTTTGATGTTTAAAAACCTTCTCTGACTTGCGTTTACATTTTTTATTGTAAAATATTCATCTAACTAACGACTAAACTGGAAATAGCAATGAACGGAAAACGTACCTGTAATCCTGGAGTACCAGGTGCTCCTGAGTAGCCAGGAGGACCTCTAAGACCTGTCAGTAACCAAGAAGAACTAAAATTACCAGAGTGTAGAATACATTAACAATATTCTACGTAACGAAGGCCACGAAAAATCAGAGTGCAAAATTAAAGTAATAAAATCATACTGAATTAATTAATTGTAATAAGTGCTACAAAACCTTAGAACATTACATTATTATGTTTTAGTCTTTACAGATAGTAACTCTGTAAAGCCATTTTAATTTCGGTCCTGACATTTCTGTATCACTTGTCTTTTTTACAACACCACATTTCAATCTCACACTTTTGTCTCATTATTTCTTATCATGTGTTTATCTTGTCTCACCTCGATAAATAACGTGTAGTTCAGGAATTTCACGAACTGCTAATATTACATCGGATGAATGTGAACAATTATCGCCTACTCGTTTTTATTACAAAATAAGATTGCCCACTTAACAACAACTGACAAAAAAATATTAAAACCTAAAGCTAAAAAGTAAAAGGTTCAAAAGAACCAGACAATTCATTAGAACTTTTCATTAAAGAAAATAAATACACATTGGTTATCGTCACGAAAAGGCGTAAAAAATAGAAACCTATTTTCTCCTTACTGAGAAAGCATAAAACAAAATTAAATTACGTACCCTTGTAGAGAAAATTTGGGGAAATTGTCATTTTTATTCAGCTAAGCAGTATGATAATTTCTCATGCAAATAAATTTAAGTAGCCAAGGATTAATTACTAAGCAAATAAGTATGTTGGACATTAACCCCTTGACTACCAGCACATACATGGTACGGATGAATTAAAGAAACAGAGTTCAAACACGAAATCCAAGCCTGGGATTCTGACCAAATCACGCTCCAGTGGTCAAAGCTTTGGACTGTGAATACAGAACACAAATCACCAAAACCTGCAACAAGCATTAGTGGGACTTCAAATAAAGGGAATATTCCAAGTTTCTCGATTAGTGTTGAACGGTAAAACAATTACTGAATAGTTCTTTTTGCATAGACGCTGTTGCGTTGACATTTGTAAAGAGTTTAGTTTCAATTTTAACATTGTGTCGATCTCGGCACTCTTGATCTAGATAAATTCTCTCTTAGCTCGATTTCACCTAATCTCGACTAACTGTGACTCACTGAGATTCAACTCGACTGAAATCCTAACTTTGAAGGAGCATTTGCTGATGGTTTCAATTTCAAATAAAAACAGCCACAGAAGTTTCTTGGCTAGAGACTTTAGCTGAAAAGATGTAAACAGTGGCTTTCTTATTCTTGCTTTGCTGACAAGGGAATGACATTTTTTACGGCAGAAATAAGTCATCACTCTTAAGTGCTGTCTCTGTGCCGCTGCGTGGCAGATCCCTAGTCTTTTCTGACGCATTCCATTTAATTATAGTTTATAGTTTTCCGCTCCAGTTTATAGTTATTTAAACAGTGTGAAGTAAATTGGACAAACATTTCGATGTAGCTTACCGAACTTTAAACAAGTTTTCGTGCTAATTCATAGAAAAAGAAAAAGAAAGGTTATGAAAATTGGAATACCAAAGGTGGATTTACTAATTAATTTTCACACAATTCTACTTTACGATATGAGCTCACAATTTCTGCGACGTATCGTGTAATAATCGATCTTTTGTGTACGTACAAGGTTTGCCCAAAATGTTATTAACTTTTGAAACAAACATCCAATTAAAGGTGTAAAATGTCGCCAACCTCTTCACTGTTGTTGTCAATAGCTTCACACAGTCAAAACTTTGGCTTTCTGAAATGCTTGAGCTTTTAGCTGTGTGGGCTTATTATATTGTTTATTTAGTTATTATTTCAATACAGAGCAAAAAACAAAAACAGCAAGACATAATACCGCGTACATGTGATTGCTAGAATAAATTTTCTATAAAAAAAAATATTGTTAAGTAAGTCACAACGAGACGATAGTGTTTTACGCCAAAAGTTCAAACGATAATTCATCCCCAACCTCAAGACAAACGTGGCAACTGCCTTTGTTTCAACACCAAATAATTAAACAAACAAACAAGCAAAGGCATAACGTGCAAGTTTTAATGATGTGTACCCAACACACTTACGCATTTAATTTTATGATTGAATGAAAAATAAACAAATTAAAAGAATTAACTTTTGTTTTTAATAGGAGGAATCAATCCGTGGTCTAATGCTTAGTGTACAAATTTCCTACCTTCATCTCCAGGTTCTCCTTTCATACTGGAACCTTGAGGACCAGGTTCTCCGGGAATACCATCAAGACCAGGAGAACCGGGATATCCTTGCAAACCTACAGGCCCTCTTCTACCAGGACCCCCTACACAAGGAAAAAATATAAAGTTTGATGATTTACCTTAAAAGATAGTTTCACAAGTTTGGATATTTGCGAAAATAAAACCTCAGATGCAAAAAAAAATGAATAGTACCGTAAACCACCTATTAACAGCCTTGGTAAAGCTGTCCCCCCCCCCCAATACTTTAAAGTGCGGAGGGACAGGTGACGTAACTACATTATTTCAGGATTTTTTATCTTAAAGTGGCACTATCACCAATTGAAAACCAATCGCAAATACCCTGACGCCATCTAGCAGCAGTGATATTATTAACTTACATAGCTTGCTCCAAGGTGCACGAGGACATACCAAATTTTTACTGAATAATTAAGAAGGCTTGTGACTTGTTTGTTCGTAAAAAAAAAAGACATTTGTGCGTTCCTTCGCTTGTTGCAAGCAAGTGCTACATAGTACCAGAGAGCTAGATGTAGCCAGATTCTCCCTACTTGCAATATGTAATCTTGCCACTTTAAAGCATTTTGGATCATAATTTTTCTACTAGAAATTTACTGAAAGTTTCAAACATTCAAGGAAATCAATGTTTCATCCCCTAAAAGCTTCACACATAAAGCAAACTAAATAAACTAGTAAACTAATACATCAAATCAAATTCCTGAACAAGTGAAAACAAAGGCCGAATTTTCCTCGATGGAATTAGGCCTAAACACCCTCCCCCCCTTCCCCAGACAGAATTAAGACTTGAATTATAACTGTTATGGCCCACCCCTTTTTTTAACAGCCCATGGGCATTTAATAGGCAATTTACGTTAAGTACAAATAAAACGAAAGCAGCAATACATTTGTTTTTGTGAATGTCAGTGGTAGTGATGCGATCTCACAGTGACAAGTGTTTCATTATATTACTAAATTGGTTTATATTTCCAGAAGTGTTTTGCATAAGTATTAAATGTAATACACAATGCATGTAGCCATAGCAGACCTCAACACCCTAACAGATTGATGATACACAGGCAGTACTAGATAGTGCATGCAACAAATTTAAAAAGGGGATGTTGAATTTAATAATCAGTCTTAAGCACTCGTACAGACAATGAATGAAATAGAAACTGTATGACGATTCCAAATTAAGTGAAGCTTCTTATGAGACTACAGACATATTAAGCGGTTATTTTTTTTATACTATAAACCTTGTCGACAACAAAAAGTAAATTTGCACCAGAAATTTAATTAAACCTACTATATTCTGACATAATTAAATTATAATAAATGCATGGATTATTAAAACTGTGTTTGTTTTTCCATGAGAGCATCTTCAATTCAATTCGTGCCAGTAGGGATTTGGTGAGTTAAAATTTAACATGAATACATAGAAGATTTCCCTATCAGTTAAAATGCAAAATCAACGTTGGATCACTTTTTACCTAACTTTTAAGTATTATAAATGCCCAACAGAAGAAAAGTGCTTTCTTATTTTTCAATGCATTATATTTAATTGTTTATTTTAAGTTTTGTTGCATGACCTTTACACACTGCAACTGCAGCTTGTACGGGATCCATTATTAGTGTGGAAATAATGAACTGACTTACTGACAATCACAGTACTTATAGTGATATCCAGCCCTAGTGATAACCATTTGTGTACCTGACAATCTAAATTGTAAACTTTGCTGCAATTAAATAGTACACTCACCAGGTCTGCCGTCAAATCCCGGGTCCCCAACATAACCTTGTGGTCCTGGGTTTCCAGCTATATCTCCTACAATATCATCGTCAGGACCTGGTGGACCCTTAAAATAACAACAATGAATTGTTAACAATAAATCACAAAATAAATGATTAAATGTAGCAGAGAGCTTGGTTTGTATGTACCAGTTGGGCATTGTATGTAGACAGCCATGCTAAAAGATGCGAACCAGAGAAATATCGAAAAGACCTAGGTCTCGGACACAGGACCTGCCATTTTTACCAGGATGGATGGTAAATGGAAGTTCCTGGGTTCGAGTCCTAGATGAACCCTCTTCCTTTCTTTATTTCTCAGGTTAGTGCATCTTGCATTTTTACAGGGCCTGTCATTAATGCTGGCCCGTCTGCTACAGATAATAATGGACAATTTGAATGAATTGGTTTTCTGTGCGAAAGCCAGAGTTTATACTAAAAGGGACGTGATGATTCAAAATGCATCAGGTTCAGTATCGAATAAACAAATAAATAACAACAAACATCAATGTGCCGAGCTACCAGATGTGGGTCGTTAAGGAACAGCTCAAGCAATAGGCACGGCTAAGCACTTCCTGTGGGCTATACTGCTTGTGGGCATTTATTGTTATTATTTCTTTGGTTCGCCAGTACTGACTTAATACTGGCTTAATCAAGGATAACAAAAGTTTGGTGTTGCAATTTGAAATGTAGAAATAGGTTCAGGTAAAACCTAGGATAAAACAGGTGTCTTTTAACAACAGGTGTGAAGAAATGTAGGCTTCAGCCCTAGTTTAATTAAATCACATTCCTCTATTCAGGTAATACCCAATTAGTGCCAGTCTTTTTATACACAATAATATGTGAAATAACTAAGGCAGTACCGAGCACATTTTTCCCTGCCGAGCCGATCCCGAGCCGAGCGCTCAAAAATATGCCTGGTACACCGAGCATAACGAGCCGATCAGTGATGCCGAGCAGAACCGAGCACCTTTATTAATCACAGGGTGCTGCCGGGAGTACCACTTTTTTTCACATTTTCTCACATTCCAACTTTTCATTTTTTTCCAAATTTTTCACATACCCATTTTTCATTTTTTTCACATACCCCTTTTCATTTTTTCACATACCTGCTTTTCATTTTTCTTACATACCTACTTTCCATTTATGTATCACTATTTCTTCGTTTTCACATACACACCAGTTTCACAATTCTTTAATATATTTTTTTCTTTTCCAGTAACCATTGCAATTTCTCTGTAATTTCACTCAAGAGAGCGAAAGTGAATTCAAAGCAATTCCGGTAATAAACCAATCAATTTTTTTTTCGTGTTGTAACAACAGACATGCCTATGTAATTCCGGGCCCAAAAAGAAGACGTATATTTTGATTGTTTTTTACTTTGATAGTGCGTTTTTCTTATTTTTCGCACAACACTCGTGTTTTTTGCATTTTTCCCTTTTATTTTACCACTGACAAATTTTCAAATTTTTCACATCGGCAGCATCCCTGTAACCAGCACTCGCATTTAGCAGGCTTCTTACTAGTCGTAAAACAACGGTTTCATTGTTGCAGCTGTGTCTTTATGATATAAATCCACTGCTGCAACAATGGTCCAACAATGAAAGAGTTGTACAAATGGTGTAACAATACTTCCAGGTAGTACTAAACCAGCAACCATGTGCCCGTTATGCCTAAGAAAAAGAGTCTTCCGCTATAGTGCACTGCTGCGGTTACCAAGCGTAATAAAGAAGCGAATGTCCGAAAAACCATAAAAAAAAAGTAGTTAATCTGCACGAATTACGTGCAAATTCAGTTAATATATTGAATTCCGTGGTAGTCCTTCAACCTTCGTGCAGCAAGAACCATGCATAGATCATAATCATCGACTGAAATTCGGAAAAATGAAGCTCGCGTTCATGGTTCAGTGGTCACACGATCGCGCACCAAGACTAGACGCGAGCCGTGCTGCTCGGCTCGGTTAAATAGACGTAATTGCTCGGTATACCGAGACTGCCGATCATGCTCTGCTTGGCGAGAATCAGCTCGGTATCGGTACAGCCTTAGAAATAACTGAATAACCGAGTGAGCCAAGATTAGGACGCACAGTAAATCCCTGTTCTTAGAAAATTAATGGGAACTAAAATGTTTTTTTGATCAGAATTCTTTACCTCTAGACAAAACGAAAATATTTGTTATGGTATAAAAAAAACCATTCTACAACAAAAATGTAAGCCGTTTTTTTGCAGGCTGACCTTTAAAAATACAAGTTATTATTGTGTGTGGTGGGCAACTGCGATAGGTGATTCCTGGAATGCCATATTTGTCAGCAATCTGGCCTTTCTTTTTTTTTCCAGCATCCACATCCTTCACAATTGAATTTTTTAATTATGCTGTGTGTGGATCCGAAATTTGTTTTCGAAATCAGTACCGTATAGCAATTTACTTCAGGGAACACAAAATAGCTTTGTTTTAGGCCATGAAAGTTAATTGTTTTGTTTACACGCGCGTGCAGGTGCCTTACATTATCGCGGGTCAAAACCTTTTGTCTGAATCTTGCTTCACCTGCAAAAAATCAGATGTTTGCGAAATTTTGGCCGTTTTTCCGTTCCAGTACACCATTTTAACAGCTCGAAGCGAGTTTTTCAATAGTGTCAATTTCAAACCCCTAGCTCAAACCAATGAGAAGTTAGTTGACAAAAACTGAAAAAAAAAACTTTGAATACTAGAGAACATGGATAAATAACATATTGACAATATTATATTATTTTGCCTGAGTGCTTCAATTTCCAGCATCGCTCGTAAGCCAAACAATTTTTCTTGCGTGACCTTACGCGGGATTTTGTTATATCAGAGTTTGTTACAGGAGGGATTACACTGACGAATAATTATGCAACAAGTAACTCAAACTTTATAAATTTGTTAAAAGTAGGAATTTGTTAGAACCTCCTCAGACCTGAAGGACTTTTTTTTAAGTCAGCCGTGGAATTCGAACCAGCATTCGGTTGGTTTGGAGACGAGGACGCTGACAACTGGACTGTGCGTGCTCGCTTTACTTGTGGTTCCCTGGGACCCCTCACAGAACTCGCGGTGCAACTGGGAACCTACTTTTGCCCATCTCGTATATGTCCCTTATAAGAGATATGTAATCTATATGAGGGACCCAGCAGGTTATGCAGGACCAGAAAAAAAAATTTAAGCAAGCTTGTTGCAGCTAGGATACTGGCAAACAAGCTTTCCTTTGTGTTGCCAAAACTTAGATAACCTTTTAAAAAATAAACATTTCTTAAAATGCAGCCTATTCAGTAGGTCTACAGATTACCAAAATCTTCATAGCAATGGTAAATTTGTCTTGTCATCATACGAGTTTTTAACTTTTTTTTTCAAGTCTCTATGTACATGAGTCAGCTACGGGATTTGATCCAGTGTTCAGTTGGCTAGTAGCCTACCGCTCAGACCACTGGGCTGGGCTGTGCTTGATAACATTGTTCGAAGTCTCGAGGGACCCCTCACAGTTTGCGTTGGACTTACTTCTTTTTCCTTCTACTTGCTGGCATGCTCTAAAAGCCATCTGCTGACAACAGAGATAGACCAATTTTATAATAATGGTCCTCAACTTCATTTTGTTATGTCCATGTACTGATTAAAGTGTAATCCACAGTATAGCAACGTAAGACTCGATTCAGCTCAGACTAACCATTTCCGCAAAGCAAGCATTATAAGAATTTCAAGTAGAGCGTATACAACCAAGGTCTCATTAGTGTTGCATCGTTTGGGGGAAATACAAATAAAGGAGTAAATTTCACACATTCGGCATAAACGGCCTCTTGTTTTTCACCGAAAATTTAAATGAGGGAACTTTTGGTGTTTTACTGAACAGAAAAAAAAATTTTGGCGGTAGGTGGTATTGTGTTATTATTGCTGGATCTTCCTGCTTCTTCGTGATCTCATCACTGCAACTATCAAAATGCTCAGTTTTTGCCATTTGCACCACTGCTTTGACACAACTGACAACGTATGAAATGTATATACATACCACTACTCCTTCCTGTCCGGGTCTTCCTATAAATCCAGGTTCTCCTCTACCACCCTGCAAGCAGATGAATGAATTGTCAAGCTGCTGTTTCATATATTTTGAAACTATGCTACAGAATTAAAACAAAACACAACATTGTTTCCTTAATAGTCATTGTCCGACAGGCCGTGGTCCCGAAAATTTGATCAATAAAAGGGTCCAGGTCATGGCTTGGTAAATTTTAGATTGATTCATCTTGGGACGTTAAAGAGAATGTTGAGCAAAAGCTGCTACCAGACTAGGTTAGCCCCATGAAAAATATTTGTTTACTTTCATCATTAAGCAACAATGGAATTGTTTGGTTATTACTGTAATAGTAGTGAAACACAATTTAAAGTGGCCACTGTCCGCTGATCAGATCAAAGTTAATTTAAACGTCTGATCAGATCAGGGCTTACCAAACACAGTTTGTTTCTCACTCTATACGTTTCCTGACCATTGATATCTATTTAGTTTTATTAATTTAGTCCCTGATAAAAAATCTGGGATTTATTTAAAAATAACATGGTCAATGTCAGATTTTGCAGAATGCTGCCTGCAAGCCCAGCAGAAAAATGTTATCCCTTTCAAAGCTTGACAACTTGAAATCCTCACCCCTCCTCCGCACTTTCGACCACCAATAAAGAATATTCAAGTGCACCTCCACTCCTACTTATTTTTTTATCTTTTCAAACTACACCAAACTGGTATGTTGACTGTACTTACTAAAACAAACTAATTAAAGGCATAGCAAGTGCAACAAAATGCCATCTCTGGCCTGCTAGGTTTTACGGGAATCCTACCCTGATAATATACGCTGCCAATTCTGCTTGTGTGTTTGAGTATGGATTTTCTTCTTTCTCTTGTACTCTGCCGAAAGAAATTTCGGGGCAACTCTTTTTGCTTGTACTGAATTATCGTAGTTGCTATAATTTCCAAAACATATTATGTACGTATGAGCAGCAGTGGGTTGTTCAGTGACATAATTACAAGCACCCTGGCCCCGAAACTGAAGGGGGTCGAGAAGTGGCTCACAGTGGTGGAGAAGGGGATGTTAGCAGTTCACACCCCTTCCGGTAACCATCCAAAAATGGTGGTAAATTCAACTTTGTATTATATATTAAGATAGATGTTGGGAAAAAATATTTTCAAGGGAAAATTTTCTAATATTTGAAAAGTTTTTTATTCTTTGTAATGAAACTAAACTTTAAAAAACATGTCTGTTTAACTGGAATTCATGTCCAGGACTTAAAAGTACAAATTATAAGTTTAAATGTTAAGGGTACGTACCGTATCATTTTTTTAAATATCTGATTTCTGTGATAGTTATTTTAGGGAGAAAGGTTCAAATCTAGGCTTTCCTAGGGACACTGTATTAGTTATGCCACCGTGGTTTCTGTACTTTTTTGTACAGCCCGTGAATTTCTTTGACGTGACACAAGAGTAAACCATTTTTTATTTAAATAGTTTACTTAAGAGAGGTTTGCAAGAAAACAAGGATCCTTTATTGAGGTTGGCCACGGTACAAGTAATTGTCTCGCCTAAACGGGTATTGTACATTCTGTAGTTTCTTCTTAATTTTTCTTTTCCACGTTGTTAAAAAGAGTGGTGCTTTTAGACATCTTAGTGGGTTTACCTGAATTACCCTAGCCATTAAGGATTTTTTGCCCCCATTTACAACCCAGTTGAGGCTGCCACATAGTTTCTAATTTTCAGCATTTCTGGGTTAAGCCATATTAAAATAAAATTCCGATTTTTTTCTTGTGCCATCAGGAGCTAGATATGATAATCATATATATGGAGCCCAGTTATGGGTTATAGCTGGAGTCCAGCTTATGGAGCTAAGAAGATATGGGTAAGTCTGGAGTCCAGATATGGTTCAGATCTGGATTTTTTGTAGGGTGCCCTTAAGCCTTCCTCTGCATTTATTCAGTGCTTTCATACGGTCAAAGCTCGACATAATGAACATGATGTAATGAAAAGCACGATTTACCAAAATAAAATTTAATGGTTGGTTCGCCGTAACTCTTTCTATTCATTGAAAAATAAGCTTTAACGAAATACGATATTACCGTAAATAGCTTATTAAACGCCCATGGTCTGTTAAAATTCATTCCATAAAAAAGGGGTTGGCGGCAACAAAGTTAAAATTCCAGCATACTTCTGTCTATTTGGGGGGGGGTGTTTAGGCCTAACTCCATAGCGGAAAATTCTGCATTTATGCTATCATTCACGAGACGTACATGACCTGGGTTCAGTCTACATTAACGACGCAATGCCTTTATTCTCATTATTAAGGAATTTAGTTTGCTCTATGTATGAAGCTTTTAGTTCATTTTAGTGCAGAAAACCCATGATATAAGGGGACGAAACCTTGATTTCCTGGAGTGTATGAAGCTTTTAATCAAGATCTTGCAGAAAAAGTACGATCTAAAATGCATTAATGTTAGAAATTGTGAGATTACCTAGTTACAGCCCCTGCCCCCCCCCCTGCCGGGTTATTTTACGAGTTCTGACCTTACAGGATTTTAGATCGTAATTTAGATCACTAGAAATTGACTGAAAGCTTCACAGATTCAAGGAAATCAATGTGTCATCCCCTTAAACCATGGTTTTCCTGCACAAAAGCTACCTATGTAAAGCTAACTAAATAAATTAGTAAACTAATAAACACTAAATTTCTAAAAAAATTAGAATAAAGGCATTGCGTTAATTATAGCTAGCCCGAAACCAGATAATATTTGTGAATGATCGCATAAACGACGAATTTTCCGCGACGGCGGTGAGCCTAAACACCCCTCCTTGGACAGGAGTAAAATTCGAATTATAACTTTGTTACGGCCCACCCCCTTTTTTTTATCAAATTAATTTTAACAGCCCATGGGCGTTTAATCGACGATATACAGTACAAATTATACGTTGCAACGAAGTAATCTTCTTGTCCGTACCAAATTAAACCACAGTTTATAATGAAATATAAGCTCTTTCAGCCTAAAAATAAACAACAAATTGCTACTGTAGAACATACGGTTGGAATGGGGTGTGGGCCCATTTGCCAGTGGTAGATGCACCCTTGAGAATAGGCATCATGCGCTCTTTTTATTATAACATATTTTTAACGTTAGCTTTTCTTTATTTTCTTTTGATATTAGTTTAGAAAGGGGGGAGGGAAATACAATGTAAAGGACGTAACTAAAACGTTAATATTGCTCATCACGTCACTCGAATCGAATACATTCATAGCACATAAGATGAAACATTCGTCCAAGCCGAAACTTTCGCTTCTTTGGTTAAGTTTTGCTGTTCTAACTTGTTGGTACAGTTTTTTTTTAGTGTATTAATCAACTTAAAAAAACCTATTATTTATGAAATTAGTTTGCTTGAGTTGTTGTCAAGTTAAGGTGCTGTGTAATTTAAGGTAATAAGGCAAGAGTTCTAAATGTTAATGTCTATGCAGATACGGAGGCCTCATTTTGTACACTTTACATACATACTTAGTACACTTTACTGTACACTTTATACACACTTTACATAAACTTTATATACACTTTATATTGAACAAAGTCTCAGCACACTTACCTTCCGGTCCATAAAATTGCACCCATTAGGGTTTGCCCATTTGCAACGAAATTTGTAATGAATTTATCCAATAAAGTGTATTTATCATGTAAAATAAGGTCAACATCTCAACGTCTATAGCCAAACACTTTAAAGACTCAATCAGGGCCGGATTAATCCCTTGTGATACCCTGGGCACTGCTGTTTCATTATGCCCCCCCCCCCACCCCCACCTTCTTCCCACTCTCAGTTCCCAAAACTTCTAAGAAACAGAAGTTGTACGGTATTTGAATCATTAAGTTTAATTAAATTAATGTTACTTAGGTACTAAATTTGGTGTCATTTTAGTGAATAACAAAAGTTAATTGAATAAACTAAATGTTTCAAATACCGCACCACTGACCCTACACCGCAGCATCACTTCACTTTCATAATTTCCTTCTGTGTTACGGTGGAATTTTCTGCACTTTCGTCTAGAAAATGTGTCAAAAGACTTCACCTACAAGCTGCGGTGATGCCCCTAATAATAGTGATCCCTGGGCACGTGCCCACTTTGCCCATTTCTTAATCCGGCCCTGGACTCAATTCTGGGCCCCCCCCCCCCACCAAAAACTTATTAGTTTGTGTAATTTCCATATTGTTAAAAAGAGGGCCCTTTTTTGCCTGTCGGGTAGATGCAGAAAACTGACCCAGTCCGACCCTAGTGGTACGATGTCGGGCAAGTGAAAGTGTTTTGCCGAAATAAAAGCAAAGAATAAAGAAATGCAAAGAATTTTGGAATACTATACAGCAGTTTGACCAGTATGAAGATGTAAAAGCTGCTTTTTATTGACTCGTTTTAACACGCCAGATCAAAACTTTGTTTTCGTAAATTTGCAGTTTCACTAAAGTAGATTACATGACGAACATTTTAAATATTTTTTCATTATTTTGTTTAAAAAAGTTTTAACGAAAATACGTTGTAACGAAGTAAAAATGGTACATCCTTGAGTTTTGTATAACGAGTTTTAATTGAACCACGTGGATTTGCTATTAGCGAAGGTAAGATCTAACTATGTATAGAGGAATGATTTGAAGTCAGCTCACTATGACTTATCTATCGTTGTTGCGCAGGGAAATTGTGTGCGTAAATGCTGCTAACTATTAACAACACTCAAGTGTTTCACACTAACCTTTGGTCCCACACGTCCACCAACTCCAGCAAATCCTGGTGCTCCTTTGAAACCTTTTGCACCAGCAGTTCCAGCGCTTCCTTCTTTGCCACGCTTTCCCTGTTAAACAGATTAATACTATTGAATAACTCACCCATTTTTTAATATAATACTTGGACAATGCAAGATACTCAAATACTATACTATAAATTTCTGGGCATATTTTTCTTCACAGCTAGACTTGTGTGCGTTAGAATATGAATACTTACTCTGTTCCCATCTTCTCCTCTTTCACCTTTTTCTCCTTTCGTGCCGTCAAATCCATGTATACCCTAAAGTATAATAGATAGGGTTTTATAAAGTATAAATCATTTAATAAATATAAAATACATTTTCTTATACTTAGAATGAACGATTATGAATGGAAGACCAAGTAATTTTACTTGGTTTTATTTTATAACGTCATTAAGGAACTTTCACTGCTCACTTCAAACTTCTTCATTTACTCAGAAATAAGAAATGGAGAAGAGGCGATACTTCTTAGTCAATAACTTGGCTGGGGCGAAATTCAGCAAAGCTTAAATGAAGAACATTTTCTAAGTGAGCTGCTAAAATAATAGGAATTTAAATTTAAAACCGATCACTGGATTTTATTATACACTCCAGAACAGTTTAAGCTGTTAAACAAAATAGCATTCATCCTTTACATTTATTATAGGGCTTAAATGGAAAGCATCAGTATTAAAAAACTGTAAGAAACAATTAAGTTTGTGTTTCATGGCTCTATTGCAAAATTGGCGCTTTCCTTGAATGTGAAGAAATCTTGCGTTCAGCGGTAACACCTGCGTGCACACCCTATGATGCTAACTGGTAACAACTGACGGTGACAACACCCTGTTTGATGCTAAATGATATTCAAACACTTTATATGGTAGGCTGTGGGCTTCATTTTATTTTTGTATTCTAGGCTGTAGAATTTCATATTAATTTCAAAAAATTGTATAAAAGCTGAGGCGCATACAGTACAACTACTCCAAATTAATATTCTTTAACACAGCCAAACATGGCAGAACAGTGTAAACCTTAGATACTTTGGTTCAGCCTTCTCCACATTTTCAACTGTGACACCATTCACGTTTACGATCCTCCAATTAAATGGACTGTGTGACCGTTGATGATGTGCACAAGGTTCAACAAAAGCTCCCAAGTTTTGTTGTTGTGCTGTAAAAGGCTGATTTGGAATAACTATTATAATCAGTGTAATCAAGAATTTATAGGGTTGGGGAGGAGAATTTGTAACTCTAAAAGTCACTATTGAAACGTCTTAGATCCATTCCAATTAGTTCCATCAGAGTTTTCAGAGAGCGCCACGAGTTCCGTCCAGTAATTTTTACTCATTTTCAGCGTAAATAATAATTAAATACAAGCTAGTTTCGTTTAAGTTAGTTTAATTTTAGGCTGAAACTGCATAGAAATTCCCACATAAAACTCGTGGCGCCTTCTATAAACTCAGACGAAACTAATTGGAATGGATCTAAGACGTTTCAGTATGGGGTCTCAGTCACAAATTCTCCTCCCCAACCCTATAAATTCTTGGATTAATCAAAGCAATCGTGCCACAAAAATGTTGTAGCATCGAAGATGTTGAGTTTTTTTTAGACTTGGCAGTAGTAGTTTTGTTAAAAACCTAAAGAATAGGAGCAGGTCGAAGGCATTTGCTTCTTACTGAATCAGTTGTGATGCCCCCCCCCCCCACCCCAGTCGGGAATTGAACCCACGACCTTTGGAACTACAAGCCGAAGTCCTACCGCTGAGTCATACTGACGTGGCCAAAAGGAAACATCCATAGGCAGAATTTAACAAACACTATATATATGTATATACGTGTATAAAAACTTACACTTTCCAGTGGCGATTGGAAAGTGTAAGGTTATGTATATGTGTGCACGTGTTAAATTGCCTTTTGGCCGTGTCAGTATGGCTCAGTGGTAAGACTTCAGCCTTTGGTTTAAAAATCATAGGTTCAATTCCACGCTCATGCAGTCTGACATTTAACTCCAAAGGACAACGTAAATAGGTTTGCATCCATATTTATTTAACCCTTGGAACACCGCTGGTGACCGGTGTAATTGCAGAGAATGAGTCACCAGTGTATACCGCTTGAGATCTAAGACTCAGCAAATCTTTAATCCGACGATAAACACTCCCATTAATGCCTGAGTTATTAAATTTTTTTAACTAATTTTGAATGTACCACCAAGTCTAACACCTTTGGGAAATCAACACATAAAACGTCCACTGGAATGCTATTTTCAATGGATTTTCTCCAGTCATTTATGCAGTTTAACAGCTGTAATGTGATTGAGCGACCAGGTAGAAATCCATACTGGTCATTTGGCACAAGGTTATATTTGTATATTCAGAATCGTGTCACGAATGATCCACGTAAGAGAAATTGGGCGAAAGTTTTTTCCCTGCACAAAACTATTGCCAGAATATTGCTCAGTGATGAACAAAAATAGAACTAAAGAACTAATACAACTAAATACCTTAACCATTGATGGGAGTGTTTGTCATTGGATTAAAGATTTTCTGAGTCTTACATCTCATTCTTTGAAATTACACCAGTCACCAGCGGGGTTAAATAAATAGCGGGGTTCCAAGGGTTAAATAAATAACGTTGAACAGCATCACAGAAATGCTTTGTTTGCAAACACTCATACCATAATAGCAGGCTAAGGACTGCACTGCTACCATTATAACAGGAGTAACGTGGAGTTATTTGTAAATACAAATACTGAAGTAGTTGAAGAAAGTTGAAACTATCAGTTATAGGTTTCTGATTAAAGTTAGGTTATATTTGTCAGTTTGCAACTCATGTGCATCCCTGATAAATTCAGTCAGGAGTTTATGAAATATTCTGTGATAAATGAGGAATGCTGGCTAGTCCAGTCCAGTTACAGAGTCCAGTTTGGCCAATTTTTGAACTCAAAATGCATCCACCTTATAAAGAATTTTAAAATGGTCCGATTTTCGTGTGATGGAAGCTCGCTGGGCAAATACTTTAGTTTATAGATCGAAGATTATTATGGACCTAGATCAGCTATAGACGACAGCCAAATTTTTATTTTAAGCGGGTGAGCGAAACTCCTGATCTGGTTAAACGCTACATTACATTAAATCAGTTATTTTTTTTCTCTCCTCGTTCTCCATGTACTCCTGATTCAGCTAGTTATATTTTTATTAACTTGTTGTATTACTGCCAATAACGCAGCATTGTCGCAATTATTTGTTGCAATTTGTTGCAATTTTTGCTATGACGCTTCATTTCTTCAGCAAATGTCACCCCTGCCTAATGGCATTGTTATTTATAATCTTAGATAGCTTATGTCATTTTGTACTGCAAATCAGAAAAATAAAGTCGATGGGACAACCAAGGTACGCAGGCACCCCAACATCTTTGAAAAGTTTATAACCACTGACATAAACAACTAGCTTTTGAGAAGGTGGGGGGGGGGGGAGATTTATGCCCCCCCCCTTAAACCCCTTGTATGTGTCCCTGATAGAAAACATACGACCACTTTATTTTTATTGTGCAAATATTTTTCTTGCTTTGCGTTATGTATTATGGCTCCATCAAACAAAAACGTTTTTACGATAATAGCAAGAAAATCGATTTTCCAAGAATATTTACGCACCCTCGACAAGTGGTTTTGTTGTGTGTGGAGAAGAGGTTGAATGTCCTCCCCCCCCACCCCCACCCCGAGTTATTTATGCCACTTTCTAGAACTACAAAGTGAATACATTTCAGTAGAAAACAGTTCACGAGATGCAATGTATTGTGATGCCGAGTTCCATAAACATTTATACATTTCAGTTTTCCTTTACTGACAGTTTTAGAATTCATTCTAAATCTTATTCGTCTACAGATACAATTTATGTACTGTTATCAAGGCATAGAGAAATGGCTTGAAATACCAGTAATCGGCGATAACAGTCATTGTAGATAAGACATTATCAAAAAAATTCACACAAAAATCACCAATTGTACGAAAAGGACTGTGATTTTCTTTCAATTGGTGATTTTTAGTGAACTTTTTTGATACTGAGGAATGGCTGAATTTGTTTAGTAAGCTAACAATTAACTTTTCTGTTGTGCAGGCCACCAAAACGGGTGAATGCTTGGTGATGAGAGCTAGCAGCAGGCAACTACATAGTGGCCTTAACTCCACTATGACTACACCTGGAAACATAAAAAATATTCCATTTTGGTAGAAACGCTTTAGTTTTCCGTTACTGACAGCATGACTTTAAATGCTAGCATCGTGACTAGTATTACAGTACGACTATACGTATCAGTGCTGATGTTCTCCTCAGTGCATGTAGACCAGACTATTGCATTCCGGCTTAGTATCCTTCTTGCTTGCCTAATGCCTATCTAGTAGAGGCACCAACCAGCTGGCCACTTCATGACGAATGCTGAGCACATTAGTGTAGCATCAGACTTTTGCATTCACCCATAGAGCTACACGAAGAGATTTTTACATTAAATTATTACGATGAAATCTTTCTTAGAAAATAATTGTCGAAGTTATAAAATTTTTT
>JAHWFP010264401.1:62800-75004 GCA_023313725.1 Lithobius niger
GGGGGGGGGGGGGGCAGTAACTGAGAGCAAAAATCAGAATTATTAACATCACTTTTTTTGCATCGTTGCTGAATCTTTATTTTAATTAATCACATTTCAAAAAATTATAATTGACTGTAATAATGTACATTAGTAAGAGGTGTAAGGAATGACATAAAACAATGGGGGTAGACCCAGGCCTTTAAAATTAAAAGTTGTGATGACGCATAGTTCACTATCATTTTACTTCAGATGTCTCACCTCGTCTATGTCATTCTTTTCACTGAAAATAAAGCTTGGTATAGGACATCTTGTCCAGTGACGGTGAAAGGCCGAGTACAGACTGGGAGCCGGGTCCCCCTTTTGCGGCTAGGGGCCAAAAAAGCTTTTCTTTTTTCCCGTTTTTCTTTTTTAGTTTTGTGTATGTACTTCAGTTAAACAAACACAAGTCTGCCGGCACTTGGCTTAGGCAATTTTTAGGCTCAAGTCGAAATTCTCAAGAACCAAAAATTTCCCGGACCCAGAGTAAATTGTCCTTTCTCTTGTTCCCTCTCGTCCCCCTCTTCGTCTCTAGCCCTGGTCATGTCTACTATACCATTTATTCATGATTGCAACAATCTTTACTTTTGAACGTGAATATGTATCCTGCACAAATGGACAACAGAAGATCTTCAGAATACTTCTGCTTTTGTAGAAAATAATCAATCAGATATAAGCAAGGCAATTTTTGAAGTGAAAAGGGTATGGCCTTGCTAATACTCGAGAGCATTTTATGCCCCATTTATTCGGGGAATTTCATAACGGGCCCGGGGCACTGCCCCTCCAGCCCTGGCCTAACTAAGGCTCTGAATGCAGGTAAACACTACTAGACATACACACATACACATTAGCTAAATTCAGAGCTGAACATAGCTCATATCATAAATAATTATTTTTGTCTTGTTCTTAAACTTAATGAAATTTCTTCCTTAAAGGGACACCAAAATGGTCTACACTGATAACTACAGAAATTTTCTTTTATAAACTTAGTATGAGGTCAATTATAAACTATTGGGTAGTTATTGAAGCAATGTTTTTTTCCATCTTCTCCACTGTGGTCCATTTTGACCCATTCTTGCCCAATGATCCTTCCCAACAAAATATATCAAGTTTTAATTTTCTGTGGGTTCTATCTGGTGGTTTCTGCAATCAGTCCCGTTTTGTTATTTTTATGTTGTTTTTTTTTCATTAAAAAATATGTATTTACTACTGACCTTTTATGGAAGCCAAATGATTATTTGTGTCTTCTTCTCCCCACTGTGGTCAGTTGTTGTAAATTTACACAC
This sequence comes from Lithobius niger, assembly GCA_023313725.1. Classification (NCBI taxonomy): domain Eukaryota; kingdom Metazoa; phylum Arthropoda; class Chilopoda; order Lithobiomorpha; family Lithobiidae; genus Lithobius; species Lithobius niger. The sequence continues at coordinate 64,105 of JAHWFP010264401.1, forward strand.
CCCTCCCCCTTTCAGCTATCTATGTGTACATGTTTTTGAAGACTTTAGCCGCTCCCTACAATTTGTGTGATGTGCTATACAACGTTTGGTTGAAAACTGAGGGGAATACACTTCACGTTGAAATTATGCCATCTGCTAGAAAGTAATATTAAATAGTAGATCGGCAAGCTTCCTCGAACTTGCTAGAGCCTACATCCTACCTAGAACCATCATTCCTCCTACGACTGACTTTTGTTTGAGAGATAATTCTTTATTTTTTAGTTTAGTAAGTCAATTTGGTTACCATTAAGGGATTCGAGAGTTAACATATAAAAAAGGGATGATGGATTTATCTTCTCATTTATTTTTTGCAAGAGTGTTCCTGAAAAACAAATCAGGGTCTATCTGACGTCTCTGGTGTGAATACTGCAGTGCAATTTAGTACACTTATAACTGTAGGGATGTTTTTAAAGTCAGCGGCTTGCTTGGTGAGCGCTGAGTTTGTTTGGTCTCGGCTTCCTTCGCTTTTCCCATTTTCAAGCTGAGATTAAAAACGACGTTATTTGAAGCTTACTAAGCACAAACATGGCAGTACCAAAATCAGTCATTATATCTCTTTTCTCTGTTTTATCGCATTATTAGTAGCGTTTAAGATGATGAGAGTAAAGACTAAGCAATTAAGCTGCTGGCAGCTATCAATATCGTACTTATCACGCACGTATCATGTAGATTTATCGCTTGTATGATGATTGTTGCCGATTGTTACTCCACGGCAATGGCACATGCGCACATCATGCCCCCATATTGGTTGCGTAAGCTCAGCGAACTCAGCACCCTTCATCCTCGCTTACTTGGCTGGCCAGCAGCTGCCAAGCCACTGACTTTAAAAACGACGGAAAAGTTTCTCAGCGGCAAGCGGCTTGAATTAAAAAACAGGAAAGCTTGCCTCGCTTCCAAGCGGCTCACAAGCCGCTGACTTTAAAAACATCCCTTGTTATTCAAATGTAGACGGAAAATCATTAAGTCTTTGATGTACTACAGACTGCTAGTAAAAATTGGATTTGCTAGTCTTGTAGTGACTCATCCTGCCTCAGCTCTCTACAAGGTCAATATTGGACGATCTGATGCTGGGACTGATTTCCTAGCATGGTGATTACATTGAGCTCAGCTTGGATGAAGATCTTAAGTGTGCACTGCTTCTATTCTTACATTCACTTGCTGTATTGTTAGGCAATAATGTATCATGAGATCAAACCAATTGTAAAGCTCGTGCATTGCCTAGCCAACCTATTGTGAGTATTAGGTAACAACAAGGGCGAAACGAATACGGTTTCAGCAAGTGAAATAGCAGAAACGCCTAGCTCTCATCCACAAAGTATTCTCTATTGACGAGCCCAAACAAGGGCGAAACAGTCTTCCTAGAGATCTTTGTGGGTGAGAGCTGACTGATATTAGGTAACTACAATAATGTATTCCAAGCCCCCATTTCAATCTTGTCCTTCATTCATGTAAGTTACTTTTGGCTTTTTAATTAGAAATTGGTAATATTGTTCCTCCCCAATTATCCCATGTCCTTGTAATTCATTCCATCACCAACCACCACATAATTTATAGTTAGGTAAAGTCGTGGCAGGCAGAGCAAATGTAGAACACCCAACATTGACCTTAATAAATAACTGAATCCCAACCAAATGTCTATTTATCACTGGTTTCTTGTACATTAAACCAGCCCCACACCTTAGTTATGTCACGTTAGGGTCGCCCACTCCCCGGCCGGGAATCGAATTTTTTTTTACCTTCTGTCCATCAAACCCTGCTGATCCAGGTGGGCCTCGTGGTCCAGGCAAACCAGGAGAACCTGGAACCCCAGGACGACCCTATGAAACCAAAGGAAACAATACAATTCAAAATTCAACTAAACTATCAACAAAACATTATCTTGCACTAAAACTGTATGTAAAACTATACGAAAAAACTAAGCATACTAAACAATAAGCTATCAACAATTAAAAAAGGATTACTGCGCGAACACTTAATAGGTGACTTCAATTTTAGATGAAATTGTGCAGTGAACCCAAGTTTTCTGTGATTTTCAATAAAAATTAAAGATGCTTTGTAAATATATAATTATTACCAAGAATTTATAGGGTTTGGGAGGAGAATTTGTAACTCTAAAAAGTCCCTATTGAAACAGGTTAGATCGGTCCCCATTAGTTCAGTCCGAGTTTTCAGAGGGTGCCACGTGTTCCATCTGATAATCTTTACTCATTTTTCAGCCGAAATCTAAAGTAAACTAAATTACAACTAAGCTAGGCTAAAAAATAATTAAAATCAAGCTAGTTTCGTTTAGTTTAGTTTAATTTTAGGCTAAAAACTGAATAGAAATACCCACATAAAACATGTGGTGCCCTCTATAAACTAAGACTGAACTAATACGACTGTATCCAAGACGTTTCAGTATGGGTCTCAGTCACAAATTCTCCTCCCCAGCCCTATAAATTCTTGTTATTACTAACAGTTGATATTGGATAACCATATTGTATAGTATGTATATTTCTAATTACAATCTATTAACTATTTTTTATTTGCTTGCACATGCAAATCCTATTGGATTTCATACCTTTATTTTTGTATATGTAATAAAGCTTATTATTATTAAATTTATGTTGTATGATTAGCTCGAGTCCATCTGCAGCATAGAATTACTATAAAACAAGCATAAGATTATCTTGACCTAAAAATAGTCTGAAGTAGGCATAAGAGTTACTTACATCTGACCCATTACAACCTGGTAATCCATTAGGACCAAACGGTCCTTCAAGTCCTGGCAGACCCTGAAATATTTAAATGATTAACCAACAAATAAGTGCGACATAACACAGTCATTTTTGTCCCTTTTCCTCCCATAACAAAAAAAAAAAATGCTCAGTTCCAAAACGCAAAAACGATGGGTCACACTACTGTGTATTTGAAAACAATCTGAATTCACTAAAATCTTCAGCTACTAAAATCAAATGGATTTCACCTTTCTTTTGTGCTTAAAGAATCACATTGGTGAAATCGTATACTATGATAAGCACGTTTGGTACTGCAAATATAGATGCTTGACAGTACTGCTTGATTCTAGCACAAACCGAAAATGAAATAAATGATAAATAGCTCTAACAAATGGTACTGAAGTGTTTAATATTTACTAATAAGGGTAGCTGCTAAAGTTTTTTTCAAGTTTTATTTGATGGGTTACTGACAGTGAGATGTTCACTCCGTTTTAGCATTGGTATCCCAAATATGAAGTACGCATAATAAGAATGTTAAGAGACATGTCATTATTGTGGCTAACCATAGTGGGAAATCTCCTTGGGACACACGTTAACGTTGAAACACTAAGGGTCTCTGATACTATCTGTTTCTCTCTCTCTCATGATACTTGAGTCATTCATGTAGTCGAGTCATTCATGCAGTCTTACTTTATGTCATTAGTTAGCTATCATTCACCACCTACAATGGCATTTTCATTATACATCTGACAGACATTATTAATAAATTTACTGAGAATTTATACAGAATTACCAAATAAAGAAAGAAATCACAAGGTAAAGGGTAAATGAAGCAAGCAGTCTGCATTAAAGCAGTCTTTAGGTCACCACTGAGAAAGACTGAACATTTACTTAGCTCGGCTGGAGCCTGTAGCCAGCACCCGCCCCGGTAGCGCAGTGGTTAGAGCGCCCGGCTAGTAAACGGGATGTCCTGGGTTCGAGTCCCAGTCGGGGCAGTAGTTTTTTCTTTCTTTCTCAGACTAGTGTATTGTGTTTCCTCACAAGGCCAGTCTTTAATGCAGACTGCTTGCTTCATTTACAGAATTACCAGTTTCACCAACTCATTCATCCCTCATTTCATCAACTAGTAGCCTACATACTAATTTTACTGTAGTGGATCATCTATCTATTCACTCACTTTTTAGCTCATTATCTCGCTGCATTATTAGATCTCCAACATATTTTTTTTCTCTCATTTATATCATTTTCTCTTTATATCATCTCACATTTGTTCATAGAATAAACACATTAATAAACGTTATGTAAGTAAAATAAAAACTGGATTTTTTTTTTACATTTTGCTATGGCAAATTAGCAAGAGTAAAATAAAGTATCTCCAGTAATGCATAACCCCTAGCAATCCCATGTATGATCTCTTCTACTACTTTTCTCTCCTTTCTTGTAAGCTCGTATACATGGATTCTTGCAGATTTGAGCAGTTCGTTTGCGTAATCAGCTTTTTTGCAGTATTTAGATTAGATGTGCTTGTCGTAGCCCAGTCATCTCTGAAGAAAAGCAAAGCAGTGCAGCACTGAATTCTACGAGTATTTTACAAGCTATACTTCTTGTAACTAAAATGAGCTGTGTTTACAAAATTTACATGAAATAGTAAACTGGTGTATACCTGTGTTTGGAGAATTAACTATTAGAGAGGGTTGCCTTATGTACAGTTCTCAATTATGGCACGCACACTTTACTTGTCTATTTAAATGCTATCCAGTAATCTTCAACAAAATTAGTAAAGTATTACAGAAATCACTTACTGGGATACCAGAAGGGCCAGTAAATCCAGGAACTCCTGAGTCTCCCTGTGCAAAAAAAAAAAAAATAACCACAATGAGCATGGATATTAACAGCATTTAAAAATAAGCCTTAATAAACGTTAAAGCTTTGTTGCAAAATAATAATTTTTGTGTCTTTTACTTGTTATCTACTGTAAATTGAAATCAGTACAGATTAACTATTTACTGACTAACTTTATGTAACAACACAAAAACACAGTACGTAGATAAACACAAATTAACGAGTAATGGTGAAAAGTAGCTTAAAAAAATCGTGCATAAGGGGACTCCCATCATACAAGAAATGGAAACAAAACTAAATGAATAATAAAAAGTTAAATCTACACAAGCATGAACTGACTTAAAAAATTAAAATATTTTGTTGGGTACCAGTTTTAGGAGAAAAACTTTAAAAAGTCAGGTTTTAAAGTTGAAGCATGCAGTTCACTCAAAATTACAAATGCATTGAAGTTTTGCTGTACAAATCGCTGCCAGTCGTTACGTCAATCAGTTTTACTAAAGTTGATTTAATAAAAAGAATTTTGTGCAAGATTTTATGTCATTATAGCCTCCCCTTCTCCCTCAACGTTAAAAGAGCCTGTCACGTTACTGGAAATGTGTTGATTCTTTCAGAATCCAAACCATGTTACTGCTGGTGAGGTGTGGGTTATTTTGCTGTTGCACCGCAGACCAGACAGCTTAATTTTAATGACCAATGTTATCAGGAACACATAAAAGAGTTCCACAAGAACGGAAAGTGTTGGGCAGTATTCGCTCTGCTACAGTGTATTACAGGAACAGCAACCAACTTTGGAGATTTTTTTTTATCTATGAGAAATTTTTAAGAGAATTGGCTTTAACCTGAGAATTTTTGTTTTCTTTCTGCAAAACGACCAGCATGCTCGTCGTACACTGAAAAGACGATACTGAACCCTTCTGCTTCAATACTTATACAGATCGAAGATTTACTCATCACTGATTGGGCGCTGACAAACAAACCACAGATCTTGACAGTATATCACACTTAGAGGAAGTTGTTGGCTTCAGTGACGCGTCAGGACTGAATTGTTTGAAGGGCCGGCAGAGGGCATATATAGAAACAGAGTGGGCCAGACCCTTTTTTTTTAAAGGCAGCAGCATTAGGCATTTGTATTCCATTTAATTCAGCTAAAACATAACGTAAGCCTCAATGCAGTCCAATTTTTTTGTAACGTACGCCCCATAAACACACAAAATAAATTATTGCAAAGTTACTACAAAAATAAATAAATAAATAAATTTAAATAAATTAAAAAAATAAAAGCTCAGTTTATTCATTTGATGTCAAGTTTAGCCACGTTGGTTTAGCCAGTTTAGCTGGTTGGTGACCTGGGGGGGGGGGGCGGCCGGCCGGTGAAATATTTGGGAGGCCACTCCTAGTGACGTCACTGGCTGGCTTGTAGCGTCTTATGCCCATATTAGAGAAATGACGTCATCTCTCTTAATCGTTGGACTTCTAAAATATGAAGCTGCTTCTCGTGAGGATTCAAAGAGCCCTTTTTAGGGCAATGACGTCACCTTCGTGAAACGTCCGACTTTTACGGAAACACAAAGATGATTCTTGTCAGAATACGTTTAACTTGGTGAAAGCAACATAAAAATTAGGTTTAGGCCTACTTAATCTGAAATGCTAAAACTGAAGCAAACGAAATTACAGGTTATGATAAGACGTGATGGGGCTATTATCACTGAGCCCAGAAACTATTTTTTAATTAAATTAGTTTGGGGACTTATTTTACTATCAAATTAGGTACCGTATTACTAATATCAACTGTAATTATCGAGTTTGAAGCTGTTTTTATTTTGTCATCTGTTTACCCGATATCCTTTTTCGCCAGTGGAACCCATGTCTGCAACATCACCACGATGACCTCGTTTTCCGGGAGGTCCTTCAGGTCCCATCTCACCAGGTAGTCCTTGTGGCCCTTGTAGTCCTGTGATTCCTATTTCTCCCTATTGGGCAAATCAAAATTATCAATTAAACAGTACCACATCAAGTAAAACAATACCAAATTGATCAAATACTAATCACTGTGTAAATCATTTTCACTGCACGCATATAATGATGACAAGGAACATTGATTATTTAAATGGTTGAAGGAGGACCAGTAGTGCCCATTTAAGAGCGAAAAATCCTTCAAAATCTCTCCTTTAATTAAATTAATTTACGTATGAAATATATATTCATACATTTCTCACTTATAAATTATGAAGTATCGGTCTGGTATTACAGTACGAAGTATCAGCATTGTATTACATTCAAGGACCTTAGGAATACTTTTACGCTCAGTTTTGCAACCTTAGGTTGCTTTTTGTCTTTAAATTTGGTCCTCCGCCTATGGGCCTGATCTTTTATGATGGTGATACAGTTGCACGGCAAGCCTTCTCGTGATCTTTACGTAGCAGAGAACACTGATCGTCTGTTACAAAGACGCAGACATCCAAAACGTAATAATCCTAGATTTTGGCATCACAGGGTGCGTAAGCACTGGCCCACTATCCACAATTACTGACAAGTATTCATGGATAAGAACAAGAGAGGTGTGGAATCAGGAACTCGAAGAGATAATTTAAGTTCCTAGTGCCACTCAAGCGTTCTGACTGTGACTACTTCTGCTTAGCGTGGACAAGAATCCTATAGAAAATGCCCGAGTGATACTTCATAGAATGAAAATAAATCCAACAAAATTTGCTATGAACTGGGGAAGCTTTTCTCCAATAACACCTTTAATCTTTTCGAACAAAACTAATCGCCGAGAATTCACCATTTACCACCTTCTGATGGTCCATCATCAAAAGGCGAGGCCCCCTTTCCCGCTGCCATACTTTTGCACGTCAGTATCATCAGTATTTAACCAAAATGTTCACTTACCATGCCCTCCCCCTCAACCTTCAATAATGAATAGCTGGGTTAGGGCCTGAAAGAGGGGTAGCGAGCTGGTGAGCATTCTACTAAAAGTCCTCACCATGCCCTCCCCCTCAACCTTCAATAATGAATAGCTGGGTTAGGGCCTGAAAAGAGGGGTAGCGAGCCGGTGAGCATTCTACTAAAAGTCCTCACCATGCCGTCCCCCTCAACCTTCAATAATGAATAGCTGGGTTAGGTCCTGAAAAGAGGGGTAGCGAGCGGTGAGCATTCTACTAAAAGTCCTCACAAGATGGCTACATGACTGACTATGTTAGGGATTGAAATTGAAGTATTGATAGCTACCCCTTATGCTGTTCAGGCTTGGATAAGTGTGTACCAGCCTCTTATACACAAACTGTTTAATTTAGTTTGTTAATTCAGTGCAGCACTCGTCTTTTCAGTATGCTTTCTTTGAACAATGTACTATGTGTACAATGATGGTAGCAACTGGTTATAAGCAGTTGTGTGAAAGCAGGTTAGTATAATCACTTGGTAAACTTTCGCTGTCGTATAGTGGAGTGCCACGGATGTGGACAACTGTCTGTAATCGAGTAATGTAAATAGCGAGGAATGTTGCATGCGTCCGAGAACTCATTAACCTAGCCAAGATTAACTGGTAAAGAAATTATTTTAATGTCTTAATTGAAGCCGTTATTCTAAAATAAATGAAGCATACAAAAATTGAGGATATGCTTTGGGCAGTGTTGGTGCAATTAAAAAAAATTACTTTAAACAGAAAATACCTATTTTACTATTCACTATATTACTAAAATCATTAATGGAAACCATGCAGCCATATCCATAAGTTGCAAAGCCAGGCTCAGTTCAATTTTTCAGCCCCCGTAATAATTATTCAGTTTATCTGCTTATTAATTAGTCTGCATCACCCAGAAATGCCCAGGTTAGAGAGGAGACAGCCAAACAAGTTTTGACTTGTGAAATTCTTTGTCTTTCAGATGAGGACCCACAAAGCAGTTTTTACATATGGCTAGCCCCCTTTGTTTATCAACAACGCCTGCAAAAGGATCACAACTATCAATTTGCATTGCCAACAACATTCCTGTTGGTAATGAAACAACCTGAGTTTCACAGAATGCAGCTCATGCTAGCCAAACTAGAAATTTGTGTGGAATCAGTGGGAATTGACGGAAACTTTAAAAACCACCTTTACCCACGTGGCTCAAATTACCAAACCTGGCACAAAACGGCTAAAAGTACCACATACTGTCCAAAACTGGTTAAGCATACATCTTTCGCAGCTCATATGACATCACTCATTGGCAGTGACAATTGGTAAATAAAAGTGGATTCACTCCACCAATCTCCCAAGAAAATGTGTGAATGGTTCACGAACATCCATCTTTGCAATCTTCTCATATAGCCATTTCCCCAAGGCTGTAGCTATAGGCTACCATGCCACAGCTTCCTTATATGTTTAAAAGGCGTAACGTTAGAAATTCGACGCTTCGTCCTGTTAGCCGCCAATTCTGGCATCAATCGCGCTGCAAACACCCGCATTGACACTAAATTGTTAAAGTTTAACAACAATGGCTTCTTACTAATTACCGCTTTGTCCACTCGACGTCAAAACAAAGCCTCTGGAAGTTTAATTTCATGAATTTCAAACAGAAGAAGAACCAAGGTACAGGTGTATTATACTGTACATTGCGCTATGGCGTTTTCTATTCTCATTAAAAATGTGTTAAACGGTCGATGGACGTAGCAATAAATCGTCCGAAGACTTCAAGGATAGTCACCGTTACCGTAAAATAATGTTCGTTTTGTGTTTCAACACCGTAAAATATAATAATGAGAAGACTACCACGTTCTTGTGCATCCCGCTAACACTTATCAAGGCTATGATTCGGGCACTTTCAGCGCACCTCACTGCAGTTTTTGGCGGTCTTGGACAATGCGGTTGGCATGCTACGTGAAACCGAGCGTTAAGCCTTTTAAACATAGAAAGAAGCTGTGACCAAGCAGTGAAAACGAATGTAAGACTAAAAAATTTTGAGTTTGACCCATGGGTCAGACACACCATCTTATCGATCCATGTGTTGAAACTGTCATCCCAGTAATTAACTGCATGAATCTGTAAAGCCAAACAGGTAGCCTTAATGTGATCTACTGGCAGGTACGTCACCTCAAAATCCCTGACCTCCACGTGACGAATGCTTAAATTAGGGATCGACCAATAATCTGTACGGCATCGGCACTGCCCGATGTTTTTCGCCCGAAAATCAGATCGATGTCGCATCTGCTTGTTTGGCCGATATGATGTCGGCTTCACATCAAAATGAGCCGTGGGCACTAGACACGCTGATACTTGAGAAAGTGAGCAATTGTTGTTCGTAAACAAAGCTTTTCCAGCTTTGATTACTAAATATACTAATACTAATATTAATGTCTAGTGCATTATGCCTAAGTCGTTTAACTAATACATGTGTGGCAACAATAACACGTTGTAATGCCTTGAAATAAAAGTGTAAAAAGTGGTAATAATAATTTTAATTTCAGTTATAAGTAACAAGAATATTATTGTATTTCTTAAGCCTTATCCAGTATATTACAATTTTCTTATTTAAAATATCGGATCGGCATCGGATCATATTGGGTAACCTAGACAATTCTAGGCATTGGTTCGGCTTGGCAAAAACCTGTATCGGTGGATCCCTACCTCAAATGCTAAAGCTGTTTATCCGAGAAAGGCCGAGGAGGGATGCAAGCAAAGAAGACAAAGTAAGCAATGCCACCATATATGTCCACCAGAAGAGTCAATGAAGTCAAAAGTGACTACATCTTTAGTATCTGCAAAAGTGATGCTACTTACTGGCCAAGGCAGTACGGTAACTATCTGTCTTGTGGGGATCACAAGAACATCTAGCGTATATATAACGTAGCGAGATGATGATGTGCAGCTCACAGGTAAGCTTTGACTTGTTAGTACTAACAGTACAGAAAATATACAGTATACTACTACACGTAAGCCAAGGGCTCGTTCAGACAGTAAGGGCAAACACCCGCCCGGGTTGTCTTCTGACACCAGGACAAATAGCACTACATAGCGAATTGTAGATCTCTACACACCATCCGGATCCGGACAAACGTCCGGTCGGGTGCAAATAGCACATGGTTCGCTATGTGCTCCTACATGTCCGGGTGACGGACGACAACAAGGACGGTGTTTGCCCTGACTGTGTGAACGAGCCCAAAAGTTCCTGAACAACAAAGGTAACAAGTCTGTAAATAAAATCCAAATTAACGTAGCCACATGGCTCAAGTCTAAGTGCCTCAATTTGAACACAAACCTGCATATTTTATATAGAAAAAAAAGTTAGTACATTAGATGTTATGATAATAAAGAACATCCACCAAAC
>JAHWFP010264401.1:101601-113570 GCA_023313725.1 Lithobius niger
AACTCTCTTCTTATTAGTTTTCCACTCTTCTAATCAGTTTCAACTCTCTTCTGATTAGTTTCCACTCTTTTAATCAGTTTCAATTCACTTCTGACTAGTTTTCACTTTTCTAATCAGTTTCAACTCGCTTCCGATTAGTTTTCCACTCTTCCAATCAGTTTTCGCTTTTCAAATTTTTTTTCAATTTTCCTATTACGTTTCCACTCCCCCTTCCCGACTCCTTTAATCAGTTTCAACTCTCACGTAATCACTTTCCACTCCCTCTTATCTGTTCCAACTTTCCTAATCAATTTCGATCACGTTCTGATCACGTTCAGATTTCTCAAAAACTTGTTTCCACTTCATGTTATTACACGAGTTTCAACTTTCTCTTTAATACATTTCCGGTGTAGTAGTTCCGTTACACAACAGAAACAAAATGATCTGTCGAATACAAGTAAAACAAAAATACACTGACAAATTACGACAAAAATACAGGGTGTTTCAAAAAGAAGTAGGCTACCCCTTAACAAATACCATTCTAATTAGTCCAAAGTTTCCTCCAAGTCCAAGACGGGTTAGAATTTGAGCCATTTGTTAATTATGTTTATATAAATAGTTCTAGCGACGAAAAAAGTTAAAAAATACTTTGGACCTAGGAAATACTTTGAGGGGTACTTTTTTTTTAAACACCCTGTATAATATGATCCGCCAAAGCCCAATGCTTCGCACTGCGTGGGTTGTAAGTAGGGTTTATTGGGTCTGGCTATTCTTAGTAAACACAAATGTGAAGTATAATGTACTCCAACATGCAGACCGAAGAACGAACGGTAATATACACAGTGCCGGGAATCCATGGATATATTTCGGTTGCCCCCGAGACAGATACAGTACAGCTGAAAAGTTAGAGGCCGAGGTCTTCTTGCAGCCAGCATAACGAAGAATGTACAGTAAGTACTGCAAAATACGTTCAAATTCCAACAATTTTTGAGTTAACTGTTAAAAACAACAAGCGGCTGCAGTGACTACCTAGTCGCAACCGGTCTTCTGTGCACTTCCGCAATTTCCGTTACATTCGGGCCACTTCCGCTTAATACTTCCGGTTTTTAAAATTAATTTTAACTAATTTTTGGGGTCACTCGGCCACTTCCGGTCACTTGTGGACCACTTCCGCTTCATACTTCCGTTTTTTTTATCCGTTTCTATCCGTTTTTGACCGTTTGTTCATTATCTACGGAACAGTACCATTATCTGGTACCGCTCCGTAGATAATGAGCTCATTTGTCGGCCACTTTCGTGCTACTTCCGCTTCATACTTCCGTTTTTTTTATCCGTTTTTGACCGTTTGTTCATTATCTACGGAACAGTACCGTTATCTGGTACCGCTCCTTAGATAATGGGCTCATTTGTCGGCCACTTCCGATCACTTGTAGGCCACTTGCGCTTCATACTTTTTTTTTTATTATTCTTTTTAACAAATTGTTGGACGTTGAATCTAAAGTGAAAACCGTTTGTCTCTATCTGGTACTGTTCCATAGATGATGGGCGCACTTGTCTGCCACTTCCGATCACTTATGGGCCACTTCCGTTTTAGTCTTCTGTACGCCGTAACCGGCGAGAAGACTATTGCAACAACTTTGTCTGTCCGTCCGTCGCTTTTTTCAACTTCGCACAGCTTCGACGCGTCCATTGTTTACAACGTCCATTGTTTAATAGACTGCTTCGACGTAACTAAATTAAATAATGACAGCAGTTGTAGTGCATGATAAAGGTGTGCGCCTCAACATTGGAAGTGGAGGAACTATACAGAAGACCGGTGCGACTAGGCAGTCGCTGTAGCCGCTTGTTTTTTTTTTTATTCTTTTTAACTAAATTTTGGATGCTGACTCTTAATTGTGAAAACAGTTCTGGTACCGTTCGATAGACGATGTGCTCACTAGGCCACTTCCGGTCATCTGTGAGCCACTTCCGCGTCACACTTCCGGGTTTTTTTTGTCAGGTAATTAATTTTTGGACGTTGAATCTAATGGCGAAAACCGTTTGTCTCTATCTGGCACCGCTTAGATAACGGGCTCACTTGTGGGCCACTTCCGCTTCCTACTTCCAGGTTGTTTTTTTTTTAATTCAATTTAACTAACTTTTGGACGCTGAATTTAATGGTAAAAACCGTTTGTCTCTAGCTGGTTCCTGAGTTGAAAACGGCGACGGACGGACAGACGGACCGAAACGTTGCTGTAGTCTTCTCAGCCGTTGCGGCTGTACAGAAGACTAAAACAAAAACTGGCTAAAAGTTTGAAGAAAACTTGGTGGTCAGCCTTCGGCTTTCTATACAAAAACATAGAATAAATTCAATTATCATTCCAAGATTCAAAACAGTTTAGTATTTCGCATCATGATCTTCAAGGAACTTTCCAGGACTACCCGCTAAAACAGATGAAACTCAAGCTACAATGGGCTACTTTAAACCACCAACTGGAATTTAAACTAAAACCAACAACCAAAGCGCATCTTGGGCCCAAAATCGAAATCGTAAACCGGCAGCAAAGCGACGTCAATTTTGTCGCCCTCGGTCTTGGGAATGTGCCTGGGTTTAGCCAAATGGACAAGGGCGTGCTTTCCCTAATGAAAAAGTGATTAGGGATCGACATAAAGGAAAGCAAGGCACCAGGAATTCACCACGTTTTCCTGCAGTCGCTCAGGAAACAAGAGGTAAACAAACAACCCGTTGAGCTAAAACCAGACGCTGGCTCCCTCTCCCAGCCTGCCAATCAAAATAAACGTCTCAACTCCAGGTTTGGTAGTCAAGATGGCTGCAACCCAACTGATCTTTTAAGTCATTCAGTGTGGGGTGACGCCTCCACGATTGGCATACGATACGAGAGTTCTGATTCCCAAAAGTCAGCACATTTATTTTTTATTTTTTTGTACAAAATACGAAAAGATACCATGGGCTACAGATTTTCAAGAATCGGAAGATTCATATTAATCGCGATGACTCACTAGCTAAGCTTCAGAAAGGTTACAAACAGCATTTTTTATAAACTTGTTGGACAATTCGGTAGTTACCTGTTTCGTCGAATTCCGTTCTGCCGAATCGAAATATTCTTAAACAATCTAACATTAGAGAAGTTGAAGAAGGGTTCCAGCATAGAGGGATACGTGATTAGTTGCGTTTCTGACCTTTTATGTCTAGCTGCAGCGAGCACGGTAGCGCGAGAGAGGCAGGCATTTTGGAAAAAAATTATCCCGTGGAACGGGATTCGGTAAAACGGTAATTTCCCTTTCGCCGAAAGTTAAGACGCCGATTAAAATTCGGCGAAAAACGGGATGCAGCGATACGGGTATACATAAACCGACAGATCAGCGGCGGAGTAAGCCACTTCATCAAAGTCGCCATCTTTTAGTCATTTAGGAACGTACTTAGTGCTTTCGCGATACATGCTTGCACTCTCAAGGACGTTACTAAGCCTAATCTTCTGTAAGCCTAGTCTAATAACGTCTAGAAGTCTAATCTAGCCTAGTAGTCTAGTCTAGTAGTAGCTATAGTCTAGTAGTCTACGCTTAGACTAAGCCTAGTCTTCTAGTCTTCTGTACAGACGAAACTACTGGGAAGACCACAGCAACGACTTTGTCCGTCCGTTGGGCCTTTACAGTGGTAGTCAAGTAGACTTTTAAAAACATGGCAAAAAATATCGTTATTTCCTTGTAGCTTGTTGGACGTAACTCAATGGAAATATACCATTTGATCGTCGCATTGGAACCCTACAGGAAGACGCGCAACCGTAAAAAAAAAAGAAGGATTTCATTAACATCACTCATTAGCTTAAAGAAGTCTCGACACCGTGGTGCATGAATGAATAGGCCTACTCTCGATTCAACTCTCTGTTAGCTGCTACTTACGAAACTAAAACGGCAGGCAAACAAAAAAATAGGCCTAAAGCTGACAATTTCGCCTAATTGTCTAGCTGCGAGAATTCAATGCGAAATTGTTGCGGAATTATGACATCACAAAAGATTAACAACACTCGCCGAGCTTCACAGATGAGAGTATTCAAGCCGGTGGATTCACCAGATTTGCACACTCCGAAACATTTCCTGGCCCTTATCGCGTAATCCCCTATCCCATAATGCCCTTTTTGGATTAATTTATGTGAACCGCTACCAAGAATTACATTTATGATGAGGCTCGTCACCATAACGCTTCTCATTAGGCCTTGCCGCTTGGGCTATCTCCGCGCGCGCAGGACTGGAGCTGGACTGGAGGGAGAGACTTCAGTCCGGAAGAGAGAAGAGCAAGGGACTCAGTCACGATGTTCCTGGAAACGCAAACAAAACAAATAAACCTGTTAAAACCAATTACAGAAAGAGTCGATTTGTTTTAAATGAACGATTGTCCATGAACGATTGCCCAAACAAGTAGCCTAAGTCTACGTTAATTTTTCATGCCGGCATTCGACTTTAACGTTGTTATCCAGTTATTTCATACGTATCAGTGGGGCCCCCACGACTACGTTCAAAAACCTACTATATTAAGCAAGAACGCTCCCGCCATTGGTCGGTCGGCCGGTGGGTGACGTCAGTCGCCTGGCGAAAGCTATATAGTTGCCAGTTATTGGGCGGTCGATGGGTGACGTCAGTCGGCTGATGAGAAATATGAACTCGACGCATTTGCCGCGAATGACAATTTTTACTCTTTCTAATGGCGGATTTTCCCCGACGAAATCAACCCATTTTTGAACTTAGATCTATAAATGTAGATAGAGTTTATATGCAAAATTTGACATTAATCAGATAATTCGTTCAAGATTTGTAGTGCGAACACACAGGCGGACAGATAGGCAGACAGACGAACCGTTTGCAAAAGTCTAAACCGACTCTAATAAAACAAATTGGACAACTGCAATGAAAGTCAGTCTCTTCACTTGCAAAGCTTGGCTTTACACATTTACCCGTTTTCTGCTAGAAATTGACTAAAAGCTTCATACATTCAAGGAAATCAATGGTTCATCACATTAAATCGTGGTTTTTCTGCACCAAAATAACTAAAAGTTTCATACATAAAGCAAACAAAATAAATTAATTAACTGAGCAAAAAACGGCTTCACCGTTTAGAAAAAAAAACATTAGAGCTCGTATCCCCATACTCACAGCCCTGAAGGTACACAAATGAAAACGAATTAGGGTTCACTCGAACGCAACGAACTATAGTTTGTGTTCATTCTGTGTATGCATTTTTATCTTTCAATTTTGTAGCGTTTTGCTGTTTATGGCGTCTATTTTGTGTGTTTGTGGGTTTACGTTTCGCGAATTGGAGTACAAATTATAGTTCGTTGCGTTCGAGTGAATTCCTGCACAAATGAGAATAAAAGCATTGCGTTAATGCTAGACCAAACCCCAAACCTCTGTAAATTCTTGGTAATAATAATCTGAAACAAAACCCACAAGGTTGAAAGGACCCGCCAAGTTTCAGCCAATCAAAGTAGTGATATAAAAAAAAATGGCTGCCACCAAGTTGCCAAGTTGCCATTAGTTGCCAAGCTAATCCCAGCGACTATTAGATCAAAGGAGGTTAAAATCAATAACCTGACCTGCTACAACCCGTAGCAATGGTCAAGTTTTTTATGTAACGTCTGAAGTAATAGTCGGTGGTATTAGCTTCGCAATGTAGCAACTTGGTGGCAACCATTTTGGTTCTGATATCACTACTTTGATTGGCTGAAATTTGATGGGTTCTTTCACCCTTGTTGATTTTGTTTTGGATATCACTTCTTTTGTAGTTTTTTTTGGTGAAATTTTATTTTTGCCAGTGAATAGCCATATCCCTTGAGACAAGACAACGCCGTAGCATCAACAAAAATGTACAATTAAACCGCTGAATGGGCAGTAGCAAAAACAAGATACCACCAAAAAAAAAAAAAAGAAAAAAAGAATTGACATCAAAAACATAATCCACAAGGGTGAAAGAACCTGCAAAGTATAAGCCAATCAAAGTAGTGATATCAGAATAAAAATGGCTCTCACCAAGTTTTCTCCATTGTGTACCAAGCCTAACCCACGTACTGACCGAAAAGTGTTCCCTTCATAGGAAGTAATGTAGCGTCCCCACCCACAAACAGCTAACCCCAGCGACTAATACGTCAGATGTTAAATGATAAAATCTTGACCATTGCTACCGATAGTAGCAACGGTTAGGCTTTTTTTTTTTATTTAACCTCTGACCTAATTAATACTCGGGTGGGTTTGGCAGTTTTTCGCTGGCGGGGGTGATATCACTACTTTTTAAGGAAGCACTTTTCGGCTAGTACACGGTGTTTAGGTTTCAATGTTACACCATGTAGAAAACTTGGTGGCTGCCATTTTTATTCTGATATCACTACTTTGATTGCCTGAAACTTTGCGGGTTCTTTGCGGGTTTTGTTTCCGAGCTTGATAACGGTGTAGTACTCTTCAGAAGCTCTCCCTTCAACTATTTTTACACGCTTCAGCACTTTGTTTCACTGAAGCGCATTCTTTTTGTGATTAAGAGTATTCTAAAAGGTCAAGACTCGGACGGTATGTTTCCTCATTCTCCTTTAAGACCTGGCTAATCCATCAATCCTGTCACAGCCTCATTTGCATATCAAGTACACTAATCCTATATTCGATGGTCAAGTTGAAATTCCGGTGACTAACCATTGAACGTGACATCGACACTGAATGCGTGGTGCTCCTCATCTAAGAACAAGTTTGAGGGTCTGCGTGGTCTGGCCTGGCCATATAAGCTGGGGCCAGCCTTGGCCAACACCTCCACAAAACAGCACTCCTTCCGCCTGCCCACCATATGCTCTTTAATTAGACCTGTCCAATGGGTAATGTCAGGCCGACTCATTTATTTTTTTATTTGTTACTTCTTGTTTTATTTAGGTTATCGACGCTGTACGACTCAAGTTAAAATGAAAGAACGTCAAAGCAGAAAATAATACAATAATATTACAGAACATGAAGGCCTTATAACAGCCACGCGCAGATCGCCTCCGCGCATGTTACCATCGCCAAGGTCTACTAACATAGTAAGCTGTGTTCCTCGCAGCGAGGAACGCAGCTACTGTCTCGGATGGCTTTGGGAATAGTATACGAAACAGCATCAAGTTAAAAGATTGTGTCGTCATAAACCGAAATGATTTTCGTATTTTAACAACACAATTTATAATTTTTTAGGCCTAGTATATTATAATTTTTCTTCGGCGGTCTATAGGCATTAATTTTAAATTTTGCCGCATTAGTCTTTTAAATTTTTGATCTCATAGTAATTATTAGCAAACGATTAAAATTAGTGCATGCGCGCACACAGATGAAACTTCAAGGTTATTGTAGG
The DNA here is from genome assembly GCA_023313725.1 of Lithobius niger. NCBI lineage: Eukaryota > Metazoa > Arthropoda > Chilopoda > Lithobiomorpha > Lithobiidae > Lithobius > Lithobius niger. The sequence continues at coordinate 108,935 of JAHWFP010264401.1, forward strand.
CGCGCAAAGGACCATATACGTATACAGTAAATATAGTTTCCCCGATATTCAACAGAAAATCTCGTATTTATACACGCCACATTTTAAAATGGATTTTCAGCAAGGGAAAGCCTAGCAAGGGTAAGTAAATAGACCTTTGGGGCCGTACTTGATGTGGAGGATCGAGAAAAATGGCACTGGGAGCAATGTACCTTTAACAACAGAATTAGGTGCACATTATATTAGGAAAACCGTGTTGCGATACGGAACCTTTTATATCATAAAACATCTGCATGCCGCCTATTCCGTCGATATACACTTATCGTCGCAAAGACGCTTTATGATAGGCGACTTTCTGGCGAAAATTATTACAGGGGTGTTATCTATCATATCAAAAACCAAAACTGGTAAAAGGGGCCGCCAAGTTCCGAATGGTACGGCCCTTCAAAGGAGTGATATCAACACACCAAAACATTCGCCAAGTTAATCGCACCGCTTAGTTATCTATGAGAGATACAACCATTCATGAACAACCGCTTTGATAAGTGAATGGCCCTGGAATAACAGTAGTCTAAAGTATAACAATGCGTTTTGCATTGTTGCAGCCTGAATCGGGCCACGCACTTTTCAAATAAGAGAAATAGCAATGAAATAGTCACACATTGGTTCTGTACGTAATGTTGTTGCTACAGTGCTATTACTCTATTTGACAATGATTTTCGAATATTACTACAGATAGCCTCCAACTGCCAGGTGGTGCAGTGTGCATAAAGATGAGACTTACGTGTTTCAGTGCATTCCTGCTCGAATCCGAAATGACTCTAAGGCGAACAAAGGGAAATAAAAAACTGCCCCACCAGACGACAACGAAAACATCGTAACAGTTATAGGACTTTGGAACGTATTGTTTATGTTTAAGCACTGCTGCTTAATTCAAGTTCACCTTCGGCAAATAAGGGAAATGAGAAATTACCCCCTTCACCTAACAACCATTTTTTTAGGGAGCAAGAACCCAAACTGGGTTATCCGCCCCTCTACGATGATGGGGACAATTTAGCTGGAGAAATCCAAGAGGAAAACCCAGGATCTTTGACATAAATTTGTTTTACCTTTCGTAACAAGAGACCTTTGGAACGGCACGATTAACATTGTTGCTTGGACAATCACATTGCCAAGGAGTACCAATGCTGTTCAATTGTTAGCTAGCGGGATATTCAGCCGGATAATACCCTCAAATTTTGGCCATTCCTAAACAATACACTGTGGGCACCACACGCCCCTGTGCACAGTTTAGAATGGCCCGTGGTTTTCAGGCATTATTCCTCCTGAAGGGTTGAAGAGGCGATTAGAATGACAACTGAAATATAAAAAACCGTGTTGCGATGTGGAACCTTTTTGATCATAAAACATCTGCATCTTCCTATTCGATTCACGCATCGTCATAAAGGAACTTTATAGGCAACTTTCTGTCGAAAAATATCCAGGGGCGAACCGAGGGGTGCAACCATTCATGAGAGGAACCATTCATGATTATGCCGGACCTTCAAACATAAACACTACTCAGTGCAAGTGAGTTACGATTCTTCTTGCTGTGTTGAAAATTGAAAGACTCCATTTTGTGGCAGCTGACAAAGCTGGATAAGGCTGAAGCTGTTTGCTGCCAAGCAAACAATGTTTCTGCGGACCATGGCAGTGAAAGGCATTGTTGGTTGTCGACACATTCGTCACTGTTGGTGTGGGAATTGCAACGGTTCGCCCTGTGGTGTCTCGTGCTCATGTTGATTGTGGCATGTTAAAGATCTTGCTCAAGTTTGGTCAGGAAACCCCTTGTTGAAGATCTTGGGTTTTGGGTTTGGATCATTTTCTGCAGCTAAATTTTCCTCTTGGGGGAGGTAACTCGATTTGGGTTCGGCTCCCTACAGCTTAACTACAACAACAACAGCAATGGTTCGCCGTGTACTCAATGTAGTGGTGCAGATAACCCGACTGAATTCGGCTCCCTCAAAGTAAACAAGCCGCTGCAGCGACTACTAGTTGCAACCGGTTTTCTGTACACTTCCACCACTTTTTCAACAAAATATTGAGACGCACATTTCTATCACACACTGCAACAGCGATCTCTATTATGTAATCTAAAAGCAATGACCACAACTGCCGGTTAAAAATGTGCAAGCTTTTAGGCCTAGTTTTAGATTTCACGCGTAATTGTCAGCTTTTAGGCCTATTTTTACGTACCGTTTTAATTTCGTAAGTAGCGGCTAATGAAGACTTGGGCACGAGAGTAGGTCTACCCATTCATGCAACACGGTGTCGAGATTTTAGTTCCGAATTTCAACTTTTAGGTCTAATAGGCCTACTTTCACCTGCCGTTTAAATTTTGTAAGTATAGCAGCTAACGAAGAACTGGGTTCGAGATTAGGCCTATTCATTCATGCAACATGTTGTCGAGAGTTTTTTAAGTGAAGCTTATGTGTGTGTGGTTAACGAAATCTTTTTGTTTTTTACTGTTGCATGCACGTGGTTAAATGCGACGATCAAATGTTATTATATCAATGAGTTACGTTGAGAAAGCCTATTAGCTCCAAGGAAGCAACCATGTTTATTTTTTAAAGTCCACTTGGACAAGTCGCTGTTATAGTCTTCCGTTTCGGCTGTACAGAAGACTAAAAATAAACAAAACAAGGCACGGTTCGCGTTTCGTTTAATAGCGATTAATTTGAGCCTATAAAGGATCACAAATTGTTAATCTGAGGCCACTTGGCCAACTGGCCTCAAATTTGGCCGTTTCGACACGTTGGAATGGGACATTTAATGCGTAATTACGTATTTCAGCAACCGAATTATGTCCACAGAGCCGAGATTTTCAGTCGTTGGCCAGCTCTTCTGATCAGATAGCAGTGATGAATATGGAAAGACGATTATATCCCTGTATGGCTTGCAAACGTGCTATTTACACAACGTTTACAACACATCTATAAATATATAGTTGGCTTAGACCGGGGTACAGAGCAGTGACATTTGCCGCCATATTGGCACCAGTATGGGTTTTGGACGGCATAACTACAAGGTGCACTACATAAAAATGGAGGGAAAAACAACGGAAGGGCGGATTTCTTAGGCTTAAAATAAGGTTGTTTTCTCCAACAACAAAAATCGCGCGTTTTATGTCTAAGAAATCACTCTTCACAGCATCGGCTTCAGTATGACGGCAGGGTGCGAAATTAGCACCGGCCCACCGGACAATGCCGGTGAATTTTTTTGAGGTCCTGTAGTTTTGAAACTTTACCAGCTCTCATGGCCGGTAGAAAATTCCAAACAAGTAGCTGGCAATCTCTTTAAATGAAAAAAAAATGTAGATTTTTCATCCTAACTTTATCGGACTGTAGGCCTATAATTATTTACAATAATTATTAATCAAAAGCTGATTAAAAACAAGGGTTAGCGACAACAAGCTGCCATTGCGGTCGTAGAACTTACACACCTTCCGTAAACAAAGCTTAGTTGTTTAAGCTAGCCATTTCGTTAAATAAAGTGTAAGTCTTTTGAAAACTGAAGTTAAAGCAAGGATAACAGGTTGGTCCCAACAGGCTCTACGTAAATTATTTGTAAGCCATTCTTTATCAGAATTGCAGATCCGATAAAACAGCAAAAGAAAATACGACAATTCAGTTTAATATTAGGCTGGTAAAACTTTTATGGAGGTCCGGCGTTTTTCAACAGGTGCCAGACCAGTGTCTGGTATGAGATTTTCCTAAATTCGCACACTGACATTGACGGTGTTCTGTTTCTCTCTGAAGTGCCCCTTGCAGCTAACCCATTAAGGCTCAAGCAAAGAGTTATATACAATAATAGTACGTCGTGTCACTGCTCTATAGCCGATAATGAAGATTACTGTGAATACGCGATCATTGTGGCAATCTATCCACGTGCAACATAATTATTGTTAAGTTACAGCCCATAAGAGTCATTAAAAAAAAAAATTAAAATTAAAGTTTAGAATGCGAAAAGCTTAGACCAGAAATCTTTGCCTAAAAGTATACTCTTTGATGAAATTTTGAGATCAGATGCGGCCAGGGCCAAAACAGTTTTCACTTGTTTGAATAATAATTTTACGATGGACTATAGACATAACAGTCCACATCACATGGTCATTATACGAGCTGTTAAGACAACGTCCAGGAATTTTTTTCTTTCGCCTTTTTTTTTTTTAACACAAGAATGCTTAAGAGACTGATGTAATGTAAAACTGCTTATCAAAGCGCTTTAAATTTAACAACAGCTTGCCAAGGCTACACGAGAAATCACTTTCGCCTCCACGCATTCTTAGTGATTCAGCACTCCCAATAAAGACTTGCAGATCCAACCTTAAAGAGAAGATTTGAGTTGCTTCCTTAAAGCTTCCTTAAAGTATATACTGGGCTTTGCAAAAATACTATTACAATGCGATTACGGATTAAAATCCAGGAATTAACGCCATCCCGAAATCCTAGGATTCAGGGGTAATAATGAAGAGTTACACGCGTGTTTAAATTCAGGGGCGTAAATACCGGGGCGACTGGGGTTACAAAGTAGGGGGTCCCTAGACCCTGAAGGGGTCTAATTATGGTATACTAACTGACATGAATGCAGAAGACACGGATTCAGTTCAGCCTACCCC
>JAHWFP010264402.1:0-14170 GCA_023313725.1 Lithobius niger
TAAAACCTATACAACCCTTGCTAGTTCATTTATATAGGAGGTTCCTCCAGTTCCAAACAACCTTTGTTAGTGCACATATTGCTGAATTCTTCTAATTCTGCATACTTTTATAATTTCTCGTAAATCTGAACTTTCATTCTGATATTATCAAAGTGTAATACCTTTTCCTGGCACCTTCTTTACCGGTGATGCCTGACGTTGTAGTGGCGAGTTGGACTTGGCACGTGCGGTTGACTTTTGGTTCCTTTTTCTCCCTCGTGCACGTGAAGTTAGCATTCCCTCACTTGCAGGCCCTATTAAATAAATAAACAAATAAATTATTTTTAATTACAAACTTATGACAATGTAGTCTTTGGCAATGACTTGATAGAAAACCCTGCTGATTTTCTACCTAACAAACTGCAAGAACGTCGTGCCTGGCTGAAGTGGTAACAGCGGCAAAGCAAGAGAGTAATAAATGGATGGTTGACAGGAAACTTGTGAATCAAGAGATGGGGTACAGCATTAGGTAAGGGCAACAACACCGAAGAAAACATAATGGTAGTAAGTACTGACCAAAGGTTGACAGAATGTGCCAAAGCACAATAGCGGTCAAACGATAGTAGTGGTCATAACAGGCAATCAGATCCACAGTCAAGATGGGAAAAAATACTAATGCGTATTTATAATTACAATTGTTTTGTTTAATTATTCGCATCTTACACGGCACTACATAATAGTGACAAAAAACCTACTATATAAATAAACATAAAAATAGTAATTGTAAAGAGAAAACAAGAAACATAAAACCAAGCTTTATCTTACCAAAATGGAACAATACATATGGGGAAAGAAACAAAAAAATGGTATATACCATATATTTTTAATAAAATTCAGAAAAATATGATAAATTGCGAAAACATAAGTGAATTGAAGCCAAAATTGAAAGAATTATGGACTAAACAATATACTTAATTTGTATAACTAGCTGTAACCCCGGCGTAACATACGCCGGCCTAGTCAGTTCCCGCATACCTGAGCGAAATACTGTAGTGGGCAGTATGAATGAAAAGGGTGCTGACTGCCCCCTGCTTCCTCCTCCGAACTCCCCTGCGGGCCTACCCTGTTGTATGGTCTGATTTTCCCCATGCCCCCCCCCCCGTAACCCCTTTCCCATCCCGCACCGCCTCCCCCATCCCCAATCCGGATTCCCCTATCGAGTGGTCTGAATATCCCCATCCCTGCTCCCCCTCCATTTTAACCCGTGCTGATTTGTTTTGTTATGGAAGCAAATGTCTTTTTTCAATGGAGGACGCTCAACTGCCCGTTTCTCAATTCTGATACCAAGCGCAATAAACCCAACAACGGTCGTGCATGCAGTGATTGTTACTGAACCAACTTTGAAACTCTTTACGTCGGCTCTAAGAGGTAGCATTATTAAAGCAATACTTCGATCGTTACTTGACCGCCTGGGAATCTGGCTGTTGCAGACATAGGGCTTCGGGCAGATGACCAGGAGTGGTTAACGCTCGTTAAACCCTTTAACCCTTTTTTGCGATCGTTGCTGATTGTTATAGGCCACATCCGTTTGTTTGTCATTGTCGGTCGCTCGCCCTCTTTCATTATAGTGCATAATGATGAATTTGCTTGCCCAACCTAAGCGTATTATATATAGACAGATAATTTCAAAATTTAAAACACAAACTAATCAAATTAGATGAATATAAAACATTTTAAATACTGGATAACATCATAGTGTAATTGTTTAAATTTCAAATAACTAATAAAAACATGAAAAATCAAAGTAACGAAGTGGAATGTTGTTTAGCGTAATAAATAACTAATATTGTGAATAAGATGTATCATTGTTCTCACACAAGCTTGACCTCCAGATTCGAGCAACGTATAACGTAAATTGTTGTTGAAATAAAGTATATTATTATTATTATTTTTGTTTTCATTTTCCGTAAAAGTTAAATTGGCTACGCTGCAACTAAGAACATTTCGTTATAGATAAAATTCCAGGCAAACATACGGGTTTCATTTGCAAAAAAGAACATTGGAAAAGAGAATAAATGTTCTAGACACGACTCTTTCTCCCCGCGCTACCCAAGCTAATAGGTGGCTGTCTTTTTTTGCAAGTGAAGGTATTCTGCGGTGTTATTTATAACTTCGAATACCCTGCATGTGAAGACATTTCAGGTTTTCTTTTCATTTTTTAGTTGATCCCTTCAGTATTCTTTACTGCTGTCCTGCGAAGAAGGAAGGGCTTGGGGATCATAACGACTATTAGCAGAAATTACGACACCTGGTCCACCCTAGCTTCCTTCAAGAGTTAGTGAGCTCTCTACCTTACAACCACTCAGACTTAAACATTCTATTCTGACAAAAGTAAAAGAGTTGTCAAAATTGGGACGCGGAATTGTACTGACACTGAGCTACGTTAACTCTGGAATTTTCATAAACACTGACCCCTGTGTTGGACCCGGAATTACAGAAACTCTGGATTCTTAATTTGCTTTAAAAGTCCCTGAAACAATCCGGATTGCAGTAACACGTAGGTACCCTAACTCTTGTCTAATTTGACAATAATATCGTTGCGGTTTCTGAATGTTGTATGTATAGCCGCAGCGAGCACGCAAGCGAGGCAGGGACGTTATTTAATCATCAATAAAATCAGGTGTTATGGTAACTCCATGTTACTGTTAATTCAATTATTTCAAACACTTTTAAAGCAAATTAAGAATCCAGAGTTACTGCAATTCCGGGTCCCACACACGGGCCAGCATTTAAGAAAATCACAGAATTAACGTAACTCCATGTCGATACAATTCCGGCGCCCCGTCAAAATGATGTGGAACCACGATGGTGTGTTCTAGTGACACCGGTTTTTTTTTTAACCGGTAATTTTCCCGATATTTGTGAAAAGTGAACCAATGTTTCTAAAGGTGCTTTTGCTCAATGGTCCGTGACTTATTTGGAACGGATAAGACTTACTACACACATCATGATTTGAATATAGTACGAGTGGCAGTTCATAGTGTCGATTATTCAATACACGCCTGTCTCTGTGCCGTCTCCTTTCGTTTGTGTCAGTGTACAAATATTTAGCGAAGCCTGGGTAACAAACCACTGAATGCAAGGATACGCAACGGCTTGTCTGTGGGTGCCGTGTTGCCAGCAACATCATTGTAGCTTCGCTCTGATTGGTAGGAGGGAGCGAGTCGACCATGCAAGCTAGCCTGATCTAGGCTAAGCAGAAGTGTGCAAGATGTTCCTGGAACACTGTGCCAGTGTGATATTCAAATGCCGTTCTGTTAGGTTGTCTTGGGGAGACTGTTTATCTTACATATCACGTATATCGAGTTTGCTACTCTAGTCCAGGATATACAGGTTTTCTAACTATCTAGGCTTGCTAGCTGCTTAGCCTGACATAAGTGGAGTTGGGCCTTAGCAATCCAAATGAATAACCTGATCTAACTGAACTAAATGAACTAACTAACCAGCTCAACTAACAATTCTCTCCCTAGCATGTTTACATAGGCCCCATGGTTACATGGCTCGCATGTTTAAATATTCCAAGCTCTCTCAAGCCTATCCAACCTTTACTTATACTATTAATAAATCAAGACTTATTATTATTGAACAAGTCTTGATGAGTAATCAAACTCCTATCGAAGCACCGGGGATGTTAGGTGGTAGTTTATTTACTTGTCTTATGCATTGCAGCCTTATTTCTCTACGAAGTGTTTTACTAATAAATTTTTTAATGTGACTGTAATTTGTTGTTATTGTTCATACCTGTTGCATTAGATGTTTCCGTAAGATTGGAATCAATTTCTTTTGAGCTAGAGTAGACACCATCGTTGGTTTCATTAGGTTGGCCAACCAGTGATCTTGATTGAAGATTAGGGGCCACTGATGTAGCATTATTTTCAGTTTCAAGTGATGTGTTAACTAGGGGGTCACCTGGTTTTCGAGTGTCTTTGATCTCTGTAGCTGGAATTGGAAGGGGAGCTGCTGATCTTGACTTAAGGTTAGCATCTGTTGGTACTGTGCCAGCGTGATCTTCAAATGACGTTCTGTTAGGATGTGCCTGAACTTTTGTTCCTGGAGGGTCGACATCATGACCCTCGTTAGGTTTGGTGCCTGTTAATGTTGTGTTAGGTTTATCACTGATTGACATGGTGTCAATTGACCTTGGTTTAAAATTAGCATCTATCAGTGTTGCATTAGGGCTGTCTGCTTTTGATTCTACATTATGCAATGTCTCTACTGGTGACGAATTAGGATGTTCCTTCGTTTCTTGCGTACTCGGGAGTAAACTCTTTGACGTTTCGTTTGGTTGAACATTGCCGGATCCTGCAAGAGCATTCGTTGATCTTAACTTAAGGTGAGGATCTGATAATGTTGCATTAGGATTGTCATCCTTTGATGCTGTGTCGTGCATCATTTTCCCTGATGTTGGCTTACCCGAGAGTGAACTTTCATTAGGTTGAACATTAGTAGATGACACAGCACTCGTTGATCTAGACTCAAGATGAACCTCTGTAGCTGGCTGATTTGGATTGGTTTCCGCGTGTGATGAATTAGGATGTTGAGTCGCTTCTGGTAAACTTGAGCTTGAACTCTTTAAAGCTTCATTAGGGTGAATATTGGTAGATGTACCATCATTTACTGACCTTGAGTCAAGATGTGGCGCTGTTGGCATTAAGTTGGTATTGCCTTCTCTAGCGGTACCATTATGAAATGTGTCAAGTAATGGTGAATTCGGGTGGTCATTAGCTTCTGATTTGGCGGACTGGGCACTGTTGGAAGTTTCATTCGGCTGAACACTGATAGACGCTGTAATAGAATTTGTTGATCTTTGGCTAAGATGAGCATCTGTTGAAGCTACATTCGGAGATGTTTGTATTGATGACGCATTAGATTGCTCATGTGTTTTAATAGCATTGGTAGATCTTGATTTAACGTCTGCATCTTGTAGTGGTCCGCCTGGTTTGATGTCCACGGAACCTGCATTAAGTTTATCACGATCTGGCGTTGTAGAAGGAATGGTTTCCTTTGATCTTGGGTTAAGGTGGGAAGCAGCTGATGTTATGTCAGGATGGATATTCGCTTCTCTGGAGTTATGCTGGGTGCTAGTAGATGTTTCATGTGTTGCATTTGCATTAAGTTGATCATCTGTTGATGTTCCACTTCCAATCGCATCCACTGACCGTACGCTAAGCTGACCATCTCCTGCGGGTGATTCATTTATTTCATTATCCATTAATGATGTGTTAGGCTGGAATTCAGTTGATGATTCAGAGGGATTATCCACTGATCGTGGATTAAGATTAACATCTGTTGATGATGCCGGGTTATTTTCTGCCGATCCTGTGCTAAGTTGTGCGTCTGCAGCTGTTTCAGAGTTGATTTCCTTCGAATCTGTATTTCGACGAACGTCTGTCGATCCTTCGTTAGGAGAGTCATTCGCATTTGCGGCATCGTCGGCGTCGGCAAATGTTGCATCGTTATCACTTTCAGCACACAAGACTTTGCAAAATATAACAAAGCTCGCAAACAGTATCACTTGTTGGAACATTAAGAGCCAGGAAATTAAACCTGAACAGTTCATCAAACATGAATACAGAAAAGCTTGCTTTGGCAATAGCTACCTCAGAACGAGTTGTGTAATTTATGGCAGCAACTCAGTAACAATGGCTACATAATGCAACTTGATTCTCAACTAATCAAAACGGAAAGAAGATAGGTGTAAGGTGCGCTAGCTGCATACAGCTTCATCTTGCATTCAGCTGATAATGAGGAACTGCCACAATGGACCAAATTTATGAGAGTAGTTGCTCTCCATTTCCTTATATTATTTGTTCTGCATGCATATAGTAACAAGTGCATAGATTTACTGAAGAACTAAATGTATGTGTTGGTTTTAGTTACTACCACAAATGCGCATAATGGATCCACCTTTTTAAGTGGTATACCTCGTCATCTAATGAATTTTACTTATAGAACTTTCTAGAACATGATCGATTATCCTAAGGGAATTATTTCTCTGCCACGCAAGATGTTTTTTTGGGGTGTTATTATAAGACAATACCAGTAACATATTATCTTGGATCACTATCTTCTTGTTGGGATGATCCCAGTGGGTCCACGTCGGTACCACAATGTCTAAAACTGTGAAAGTATCCAGCAGCGTTTCCAAAGTCACAGTTGTACCCATTGTATTATTTTGTTATAAATGATCTGAAAACGGATAATTGAAATATGCACACGCAGAAATTCACAAACGATTTAAAATTTTATCAACTTATTATTGGTACTGCTGACCACCTTGAACTCAATATTGCTGTTAGATTATTTGAAAACTGAACGTATTAATGACAGTTGCCCACTTCTAGTTCTAAATGCAGATTTTCCCCCAATCGGCTGAAAAAAGTATATACTTTGAGTATCACTTGTTGCGCACCTGTCTTGATCACCAAACTGAGGTAAAAGAATTATACATTTGGTTTTCTAATGAACTGAAAAGTTCAACCCATTGCAATAAGATTGTTAAGGTTGCCAGACAAAGGATGGAGTTGATTTGGTGTGCAATTTTTTTTCTAAAGATATGTCAGACCAATTCCGGAATATGTAAGTCCAGTTTGGTGTACGTATCCAGTTAAAGATATTGACAATGTGCAATCGATGCAGCATGAATTTACAAAGTATCTAACGACCTTGTCTCTAATTTATTGTTTTTCCCACAATGTGGTCAAAATCTGGAATGAACTCCTAAACTGACATTGTAATGGAGACTGAACTGCAAAATAAAAAAATAAAAAAACTAAGGAGTGTTTGCCTCACTAGGTATTTGACGTAGATCTGCTGTATTTATTGTATTTTATTGTTGTATTGGCCGAGTGTCAATGTCACCTGTGTTCCTTCCCATTCCTCCTACTATGCCATGCAAGAACCCAGGCAAGACGCTTTTTTAGGGTGTTATTATTGTATGCTGAATAATTTGTATACTAAATGTAGACCTCACATATACGTGCCTTTCACTTGTCGAACCTCTTTTCGGTTACTAGTGTATCATCATATCAGTGCAATTCCCCATAAGAGTGAATTGGAATGTCTTGCAATTTAATTTGATATTCCTACTATCGAACAATTGATGGGATTAGCGCTATCTTATAGTGGCTCAGTCTTTACCCAGAATCTTCTTCAGCTTGCTGTCACGTTGGCACTTGGTGCAAGCAATTATGGTAAACACCTTATTAAAGATAAAGACCCTGGACCCAATGAGAACTCGCGAAGGATGTGCAGCGTACATCATATTGGCGTCAATCTCAGTCACCGTTTCGGATACGAACCCCCGCCACTAGTTTTTTGTTTTGTTTACAAAGCCATCTCTTTTGTATGTGTGATAATTTATTTTGGTGACGTAAAATCACTCTATGGAGGGTTATCGGAATGAATATCAGGGACACCATACTTCTTGGAATGATATTGCATCAAACAGGGCTGCAGCTAGCCCCATTGGCGCCCAAGGAGAGCCAACTGACCGGCGCCCACCCCCCTTCCCCTTCCACCGACTACCTATATCAAGAAAAAAATTCACGGATATTATATTGATTATTGAGGCTTAATAGTAACTACTCCTAGTAAATGAGAGAGACCTGTACTATGTTTTTAAAGCAGTTGAAGACAATGAACATTAACAAATTAAAAAAAAAAAGTGTTTTTATTTAAACTAATGGGATTCCGTATTAATTTGTGCCTGTCAACTGATCAAAAAACCTCAGAAAAGGTGATAAAGAGATGAGAGTAATACATTTCCGCTAGAATAAACATTTAAGTGTAACTAATTCAACCGGAACAAAAACCCGTTTTTTTCTCCAATATTCGCATTTTTCGGGTGCAAGCATCTCTTTAAGAATCAAGTATACTAAAGTGCCTCTCTGTAAACTTTTTTATTTTTATTTCAGTTTTCGGTTTTCTGATCATTCAAGGAAAAACAAATAATCGGCTAATAAAACATCCGTAAATTGTGCAGCAAGCTCTAAACCAAGTCCAAGCAAGCACGTCTCTTACTGCGTTGTGAACTTTGATGCAACACGATCCGTTAAAAAAGTACTATATTTGTGCTTTGCCATCCACTTCCACGGATCCACGGTTGGCAGGAATTTGGCGATGCGACCCCACCAAGGCGGCGCCATGGGCGGGCGCCTTGCCCGTCTTACCCTTCCTACGGCCCTGGCATCAAATTGGAGCAAAGGTTCAATAAAATGTGTCACAATGATGCAAAGTCTCAATGTTTGTATCGAGGACTACCTTGGTAAACAAATATTGAAATACTACAGAATACATCAACAGCTTCAGTGCAGTCATGGTTCCATGGCTTAGGAAGAACCTACATATTACTGTCCGATGTCAGTGCTGATTAGAGAAGCCAAGATGTAAACTGGCATTCTAGCCTACCTATAGAGCAGTGACATTTGCCGCCATATTGGCACCAGTATGGGTTTTGGAGGGCATAACTACAAGGTGCACTACATAAAAATGGAGGGAAAAACAACGGAAGAGCGGATTTCTTAGGCTTAAAATAACGTTGTTTTCTCCAACAACAAAAATCGCGCGTTTTAGGTCTAAGAAATCACCCTTCACAGCATCGGCTTCATTTTGACGCCTTTCTGTTTCTCTCTGCAGTGCCCCTTGCAGCTAACCCATTAAGGCTCCAGCATAGAGTTATATACAATAATACTAGGTCGTGTCACTGCTCTATAGTTTTTCATGGGACAAATACTAATTCTGTCGTTGCCTAATGTTACTAATTTCTGATGGCTGCATATATTAAATATAAAAAAAACAGTTGGGATTAGGTTCTAATAAATTAGAATGAAAAAAGATGCACATGTCTTCAATTCGAGGCATAGCCGTTAGAAGAGTTATGGTTACAACCCTTATTGCGAACATTGTGTATTTAAAATAAAGCATATGAATTGTGGGCACATTGCCTTGCCCGATTGTGTTTGAAGTCTCACACATGCAATTTTGCTTTATGGATAAAGAGGGTTCATGTATGTGAACATAGCAATTAAAGGTACACCCGGCCTGTCTTATAACAGCCACGCGCAGATCGCCACATGCGCTTGTTACCATCACACCGTTTCGTGAGACTCAGCGTAGTAAAACAAGGCCAACTGAGATAGTAGCTGCGTTTCTCGCAAGGTGGAACGCAGCTTCTATCTCAGTTGGCCTTGGGTGTGGTAGACGAAACAGCATGAATGCAAAAATTGGGTCGGCACAAACCGGAAATGATTTTCGTATTTTAACATCGTCCTTTATAATTTTTTAGGCTACTATCTTATAGTTTTTCTTCGGCGATCTATTGACATAAATAATTTTAATTTTTACCGCATTAGTCTTTTAGATTTTTGATCTCATGGTAATTATTAGCAAACGATTAAAAATTGGTACATGCACACGTACAGTTGGTTATTGTAAGGGCGCAAAGGATCATATACTTGCAGGATGCAGTAAATATAATTCCCAATATTCAACAGAAAACCTCCTAGACGCAATTTTAAAACGGATTTTTAGCAAGGGATTGACTCGCCGTGAGTAAATAGACCTTTGGGGGCCGTATACTTGATGTGGTGGATCGAGAAAAATGGCGTTGGGAGGAATGTCCTTTTAAGACATGGTAATTGATTTTCGCATGTGAATGGCCCCGTCTTGCTTTGTTCTTATTTCCATTCCATCGTTATTCTTTGCTGTTCCTCTCTCTAATCTGTTTTCACGACAGAATTTAAAGACGGAGAGCCAAAGGCTCAGCAATAGTGGTTTCAAAGGCCGTGGGTTCGATTCCCCGCTCAGGCAGTCTTACATAAATCCAAACGGGAGCATAAATAGGTTTGTGTCTGTGTTTATTTCACGGCAGAATGACAGAGAAATTTGGCTTCTTTAACCTAAAATGAAATGGGTCGATTTGCTCTGTCGTAATTGATCGGATGGCAACTGTAAAGAGCTTGATATCACGTGACACATGCAAGTACGTGATTTGTTTGTGCAGAGACTGATTCTGAGCGAACTTTCATGCCATGTTGATAGCCACTGCATTGATTTGCGCTAACGTTAGAAAACGATAGAATTTTCAGGCGACATAGCATGTCGACAGATGTCGATTATGACAGCCATCACTAGAGGACCACTGGGATGTGACCGTTAGGGCTGGATGTAGCAGTTAAACCTGTAGAACTGCACTCCATTCGGTTCGCACATCGGCAAGTCGTAACGTGCCACTCATAGCGAAAATGTTCATTTGGGATGTTTACAGGGTGGCGTTCAGATGCTCTTGATGAAATTCCTTGATTTTCCCAGGTTTTCCAGACCAATACTGACACTTTTCCCTGATTTTTTTTTTGGGGGGGGGGTCGAAAGAAGATGCTGTACATAATAACTAACAAAAAATGTTTTTCACGTTTCACTCAAATAGCTATATCTATTTCGCGTTGCTTTGCTAAATCAAAAATTGCACTTCCCGAACCAGTACTGGCAAAGAGTAGGAAGAGGCCATTTTCTGAACAAAACTAGAAACGCACTTAGACCCACATTACTTAGGCCTAAGGAGTTTGGACTTTATCGGAAATGGAACAAAAAGGACATGAAGTTTGAAGTGAAATAGAGTGAAAGTTTTAGAAGTAAAAAATTAAATCCGAATAAGCTATTCTTTATAGGTAAAAGAGACTTTCGGTAAACTTCAAATTCCCTGAATTTCGGTACGTATTTATCAAATTCCCTGATTTTTCCATGAATTTTCCCGATTTTTCCCGGGTTTACAGGTAGAATGCCTTTCTGTCAGTGCAACGCCTTTCTATCAGTGCAACGCCTTTCTGTCAGTGCAACGCCTTTGTATCAGTGCAACGCCTTTATTTATAATAATATAATAATAATAACGGTTTTCCCCCATTTAGGGGGGAAGGATCCAGAAGGGTTGCGGGGGCATCCTCTGATACTGGTCCCACTAAAGTGCAATGCGGCATCACAGATAAGATCTTTTCAGAAAACTCGAGGGGTCAGTACAATTCAACTCCCGCCGAAGGACACTCAGAGATGGAGCAGAGACTGCAGCCTCGGAGAGGGAATTCCAAGGAGCTACTACCCGACTTGCAAAAAAAAATTTACGACAGTCCAAGTTGCACTTGGGAACCCTCAGTTTCATAGAGTGGTAATAACCGTAGTGCAGAAGTAAAAAAAAGGCAATTCCACAGGCAACAGACCATGAAGAACTTTAAATGCCAACATCAGGTCGGCCTTCAGGCGCCTCAACTCAAGTGGTTCGAGGCCAAGTCATCTCAGACGTTGGCCAGGAGACTGTTGCGCAGGCCACGCAATGAACGGTTAAAATACCGTTGGACAGATTCTAACTTATCAATGTCCTGAAGGAGGTAAGGCGACCACACCGGGCTCGCATATTCCAGCAGTGGTCGCACATATACCTTGAAAGCCCAAACAAACGTATGCCTATTCGAGGACACAAAACACCTCTTAACAATTGCAAGTCTGGCAAAGGCTGAAGTAGTTATCAGCCTACAGTGGGTGGATGACTTAAGGTCAAAGTTGAAATTGATGCCCAGATCTTTAATGTATTGCACCGAATTCAGCTTGCAATTAGCCAGATAGTACGAATGTTTTAAGTTCTGTCGGCCAACATGAAACGTACAGCATTTTGATGAAGCTAGTGGTAATTGCCAACATTCCGACCACTCAGTCACTGTGCCAATCTGGGAAGAAAGGAATTTGGAGCCAGTTTCATCCAAAACCTCATCACCAATCTGCAGATCATCGGCGAAGTTGAATTTTGGTTTGTCAGTTGTTGTATGTGCATTTGTTAAGTTATTTAGAAAAATGACAAAAAGGAAAGGTCCTAGTACGGATCCCTGAGGAACCCCACTGATGGTAGGGAGTGATGACGAGAAAGCTTGCGCAACCAGGACCCGCTGCGTTCACCCAGAAAGGAAATCTTTCTGTCAGTACAACGCTTTTCTGTCAGTGCAACGCCTTTCTGTCAGTGCAACGCCTTTCTGTCAGTGCAACGCCTTTCTTTCAGTGCAACGCCTTTCTATCAGTGCAACGCCTTTCTATCAGTGCAACGCCTTTCTGTCAGGGCAACGCCTTTCTGTCAGGGAAACGCCTTTCTGTCAGGGCAACGTCTTTCAATCAGTGCAACGCCTTTCTGTCAGGGCAACGCCTTTCTGTCAGGGCAACGCCTTTCTATCAGTGCAACGCCTTTCTGTCAGGGCAACGCCTTTCTGTCAGGGAAACGCCTTTCTGTCAGGGCAACGCCTTTCTATCAGTGCAACGCCTTTCTGTCAGTGCAACGCATTTCAGTCAGTGCAACGCCTTTCTTTTCTCTGTTTTCTCTTCCAGCAATCAGCGTGAACGACTTTATAGGTAGCTCATTTCTACAGATAGTATCGAAGTTGGTAGCAGCCATTTGAAATTTTTGCTACGTGTCTTCATGAGGGCACTGCACATCTGCAAAAACTATCTCTCATGCGACTGATGCATCCATGCTGGGAATGCCTCTTCCTCCAAAACACCTGGTAATCACACGTAATAAAAAATTTCCAACAAAAAGTAACATTTCCAAATCATTTCCTGTCAATGTTGGTAGAGGTCAGTGGTTGGTTGGAATCCAATGTGGTGGAGCATCAATGAGCACCCGCAACTTGTAACCTTGTTTTATATCATGTTTCGTCTGTTTTTATCGTAAGTATTTGCTGGAGCAGGCTGAATAACTCACTGCAAGTGTCAATTAAGCATTAATTATGTTCCAATTTGTTTTTAGGTGACAAAAGCCTGTAAATGTTTTAACCGAAAACTATATTGGTTGTCATTTTAAAGTCCTTGTGGTTTCTCACCTGTGGGAGGCGACTACTGACCCTGAATGTAAACAACAAATTAATTGATTATGTAATAATCATAGCTTCCACAACGAAAGCTGTTGATTTCCAAGTGCATTTTTTGTAGAGTTTTTTTTTTATTTACACCCTTCTGCCCCCCCCCCCTGCTCCCCGTTCTAGAGCAAGGCGTTTGAGCGCCCGGGGGCAGTAGCTTATTGAGCGCTCCGCTTTCTCGCTATTTATTATGTAGTTATTTCCCCACCCCCCCCCCCCCCCCCCATCCACGCCTCTTCCCAAATCTCCACAAAAAATGACCCCATCGTGGTGCCACAGAGATAATGTCAACACATTGAAAACACATGAATCTGACATGAAGGGGTGAGGTAGGTAGGTAGGCATGAGACAAAAACATTTGTCTATATTTGAAGGATAACAATTGTGTTTAGTTTATGGTAGACATGCCCTCTGACTAGCAAGAAAACTAATAAGAACATGAATTTATGAATTTTGGCTACAAATATTTAATTTTAGGCCCGGAATTCGGGTCTTGTTTACAATAAAAAGGCTAACACACTAAAAAAGGTGGGTGCTGCCACAAATTTTGGCCTCATACAACCGCCATAATGGATGATTTTCCAACATGGCGACTGTGTTAAGTTCACAATTTGTGGCAACTCCTACTGTTTTTCGGGTTTTAACATTTTTATTGTGAACAAGTCCGAAACACCAGACAGGAAATTAAGTATTTGTTGCCAACTTCAATGTCTTGTGAGTTTTCTTGCCAGTCAGAGGGTAGCTCTATCAAAACTACTGCTGCAACTCGCAAATACATTTTTCAAGGGCTATTGTATTTGGGTTACGCTTCGCCTTTTTTTTTCAATCCAACTTTTTTTTTCAATTTTGTGTTTGGAGGGGGAAGCATTATCGGCGACCGGGATTGCCTTCCCCTTCGCCCCCTCTTGCTCCCGCACGTCCTGCCCCGAGGGCCGCTACCAAGTAAAAGCAAAATACTGGGATTAATAATTATAACCAGATTTAGTCGTACATTCACTCATTGTTCAACGTTAATGTAAGTAATGAGGCCGGTAAACCAACTTTTCTCGACCCAGCTTTCGAAAAGGTAAATTAATTTTGTTAAGGGTTAGGCGACCAGCATTTTTGCACTTATGGTTTATTAAGCTTCTACGTACAATTATCGGACCAAAAAACAAATGCCATTTCGGGAAATTTGCTTTTTTTCGGTTCAGTATTGAATAAATACGCAAATAAAAGCATAATAAATAAATAAATAAATA
>JAHWFP010264402.1:14270-26936 GCA_023313725.1 Lithobius niger
CTATCTCGAGTTCTCCGTAGAACGAACACAGATAATCGATTGTACGTTTTCAGTAGCAGAGTGCCTTGTTGATATCCAAGATGGTTACAAAAGCAATGGCGGCCATCGATTAAAGCCACCCCTTCCAGGAAGACGTAGCCGCTCACAAAATACTTGCAGGACTCAAGATACACCGCGCACACAATACACAATTTAAACCACAGGTATTAATGCGTTCTGTTGACGTAGCAACTCGTCTTATTTCTTTACTACCGGTAGTCATAAAATGACTGCCACTCCACAAACACTATGATACCGCATTTTTAACCGATAGTCATCTTATGACACCATCTTATGATACTCAACTTAAGACACTCAATGCAATGCATTAAACCACTACATTTTTTTTCCCAAGTTTACTCGCTGGTTACTGGCACTATCGAAAATTGTGGGATAGTAACAAGACTTCCAACCACTCTGTCGGCAGTCGCCGCTTTTTTCTTTCCCGCCCACGCTACTTTGGCTTGACATGCCTGATTTGGCAAGATTCAACGAAAGAGGAAGGTAAATGTTTTGAACTTTGTAAAACAGAACTTAGTCAGTATTTAGATCTTTATTATAATATCGGAGGCCGGCTAAAAGGAAAGCCTAAAGGAAGGCTAAAAGGAAAACCACTTCTCCCCTCCTCGCGCCCGCATTGAAAATGCACTCTCCCACTCTACCTGCAGCCAAAAAGGACCCAGGCATGAGTGGTCGCTCAATCTGACAAGTCGTCGGGAAAATGTCCCGGTAAATGTGTCCCGGGAAATGTGACCCGCCCCATGCATAGCACGGGCTTCCTCTAGTATAGACATAAAAAAGTAGGCTATTACAGGAATTCATAAATACAATAGCTACATTAACGAATTTGCCTAATCAGCAAATTAACATTGAGATTACCCCCACTGGTTTCCGTACTGTTTCTCTTTCTCACCCTGTGCCTGCTTATTAGTGTTGTTGTAATGCGAACATCATCTAATCTGCATTGCCGGTGTTGTGGCATCTCGCAGATACACAACCACCCATTGTCTGTCCAAATCTGAAGAAAAGAACTCTGCATTCAGGCCTAGATACAAGAGAACCAAGAAAAAAATTCCGTCGAACAACTTTACGTGAATCCAACACTTCGCTCTACAAAATCCTCGATAAGACAGCAGATTAAGCCTTGAATTAGGGGAGGGGCCTGCAATCAGACAAGGGAACTACCCATAACCATGGTTATGCGTTGGAAACTATACAGCGAAAACAGTGGACTAGTTACAGCATGGACTGAAAGTGGCTTGTATAACTCTGCAGCAACACGTTCCATTCTAGAGGGTAAACACGTACGTAGAGTCATGGAAGAGCATTTAATAACTGCTTAAGCTCTGTTCACTATTTAGCTCGAAACATTTACAACTCGGCGCTCGGCTGATTGCTGCAGTCACCAGGAAGAGGTGGTGTTAGCCCGTTTGCGTATCGGTCACGCCAACCTTATTCATTGGTTCCTCTTGAGGGGGGTGAGTTTCATCGGTGTCGGCGGCCTCTCACACTGCAGGACGTCACTTTCTTTTTGATTGTCACCATCTTGATGGTGTTTGACGCCGTTACCACCTTCCGTGGGACAATGGGCGGTGATTCTGTCCTACTGTTCGGGGTTCTTCATTTTTTGCAGGAGGTACAGATGTGCGATAAGATACAGATTTGGGCTTTGGTTGACTTCTCTGTAATGTGTGGCACTTAGGCATCCCCGGCCACTGCACTGTGACTGAGATTGGAACTAATGACCTAGCTGTCGATGCGCCATTAAACCTCAGTCCCCCCTTTACAACTCAGTCGGCATCAAAAGCTGCAATAGAATAGGCAGGAAAATGCCTAGAAGAAGCATTTTCAGCCAGTGCTTGTTCTTGGATTATGCCAATTGTTAAGGCAGTAGGGACCAGTGACAGGAGATATCACCTCTCTTCTCTAGATTGGCTTGTTAAGTACCTCTTTGCTCACAATAACACTAATACGCATAAATAATACCGGTGTACTTGGCTGAAATGCAAACAGTAGAAATTGAAAGCCCTAAAGTTTATAAACAGTTTTGCGTGCGAAACTGGGCTGTAAATAGAAACATAGTTCGATTTTTTGTGCAATTGGAGCTGACTATGCTTTAGAGCGTGTCAACAGAAGTATGAAAGTCAGTGGTGGTACAGTTGGATTGACCAAAAATCCATCACCCTGTACACGATTCTTCCTAATTCCACCTGCTATGGCTGTGTTTGCTGCTGAGTATGTATGAATAATTAAAACGGAAGCAAACCTATTTTTCAGCCTTTAAACAGTAATCTGCAGTGCTATCATACAAAAGCATACAAAATTTGTCTGACAATCGAAATTAACTTCATCAGTCACAAAATAAGTCACAAAAAATGTACGATTTTTAGTTTTTTCTGCTCATAACAGGTTAATTTCTTGTTTTAGGCAAATTCTGTACGGAATTAAAGTTTTAGGTAATTATATTTTCTTTAATTTGAGCCAAATTAGGGTTTTCTACCATAAAAATTAAGAAAGTTATGGCCCAAAACGTAGTGTCCGACAATGCGCTTCCCCTACCCTCCCCCACCACCCTTCCCCCCACCCCCTGCATAAGCTCCGGAAGTGACAACAAGCGTTTTTGTGCTCTTTGGGGTACCAGTTTCCAAACAAACAAAAAAACGGAATATCGTATCACGAAATTTACACGGACTCCCAAATTTGACCAGTTGCTCCCCCAATAAAGTTATTGTGTATGTGGCGTATCTTGAGTCCTGCAAGTATTTTGTGAGCGGCTACGTCTTCCTGGATGGGGTGGCTTTAATCGACGGCCGCCATTGTTTTTGTAACCATCTTGGATATCAACAAGGCACTCTGCTACTGAAAACGTACAATCGATTATCTGTGTTCGTTCTGCGGGGAACTCAAGATACTATAAGAATTCTGCAAAAAGCGTAAAGAATTAGGTTGATTCCGGGAAAAAAATCCTTTGGGAAAAAAACCGTTGAAGACGAAAAATTGCTTCTTACGGGCAAACATTGAAAAGAATTGTTTTGAAAAACAACCCTGTAAAGTAAAAAGACGGGAAAGCCAAAGGCTCACAAGAAATAACTAAATACAGATGCAAACCTATTTACGTTGCCTTTTGGACTTATATGTCAGACTGCCTGAGCGGGGAATCAAACCCAGGACCTTTGAATCCAAAGGACAAGGGCCTACCGCTGAGCCAGACTGACACGGCCAAAAGGAAACGTCCATAGGCAGCATTTAACACGTGCATATACACATATAAACAAACACTTTCCAATCGCAACTGGAGGGACGCTTATTTGCCGCGACATCCTCCAAGTGAAACGAATGGAACACTCAAACGTGAAATAATGATTAAAGACGGGAAATCAAAAGGCTCACAAGAAATAACTAAATACAGATGCAAACCTATTTACGTTGCGTTTTGGACTTATATGTCAGACTGCCTGAGCGGGAAATCGAACCTCGCCATGTCAGTCTGGCTCAGCGTAGGACCTTGGCCTTTGACCTTGGCCTCGTTAGTATAATACCTGCCACATGTAGCATTTCATAGGAAAATGTTCCACCCGTAATAAAGTATAAGGTTATTGTTCTAAGATCGCATACCTCTCTCTTTAGCTGCTAAATCGCTTCCGGGAAAAGAAAAGCACGGCTACCAGCCAATCAGAGCGTTGGCGTCTTTAAAATGCAACTGGTAGCTTGATCGAAAAACGGAAACTAACTTTTTTTTTTAAATCTGCGTTTATATATAATTTACTTTCCTAACTAAAATAAATGCTTGTTTAGTTGTTTTATTATCATTTTCTTGTAGGCATTTCGACGGCAACGACTAACAATATTGTAAAGCAAAATTTTTTTCCCGAACTCCGTTGTTTGCAAATCGCCCGTCACATATTTTAGATGCGTTTCAGGATTGATGACGTCACACCACTTACGGAAAGCGGCCAGCCAATGCGATTTTCACCGTCCAGAATGTGTCGTTAACTATCTTGTTTGAAGATGCTGTCGTTCATCTTTGGATAGAGACGCCCCGGCAGACAGACAAAAATACTTTGCAAACAACAACGATAACTTAAACTTTACATTTCAATAATAATATAATCTATATAACTGATATCATAAGATTTGTTTGTTTGTTTGTTTGTGACCCCGATGATATGGACGTCTGCAGAAGGAATCTCGATACTCCTTATTTATCCATACAATCTAAAGCATGCGCAATGGCTGTTTGCCGTGACGTCACCATAAGTTAGCCAATGACGAACGAGAACAACGGCTGTTTGGCCGTCTGATTGGACTAGCCCAGTCACGTGATATGGACGTCACAGCAAACAGCCATTGCGCGGGGTATAGATAGTCCTTATATTGTTCGTTTGTATTTCTATCAAACGGAATTGTCCGTGGTATAAGCAATGATTCGAACTGTGTTTTCAACAAAAGAAGCACAGTACTGATGACGTCATGTTTTTTTCCAATCACACTATTTTCCTGAAAACGGGATTTTGGCCTCTATGTCTTTTAACCTTGGATCTAACTAAATCTAATGAAAGCTTGGGCGACTGCTAACGGGAAATCACAGTATTTTCATGCAAACGGGAAATGACAACAATCCTTTTTTAAACCGGCCATATAAGGGGGAGGAGGGCTGTCCAAGTAATATAATAATAATAATAATAATAATAATAATAATAATAATAATAATAATAATAATAATAATAATAATACTTTATTGCACAAAAATTCTCGAAGCTCGAGAGCTTGTATGAGAGGCAGCACATAAATACAAAACAATACAAAAACAGAAAAAAAAAATAATAATCATAACAATACAGAGTAAAATTAACTTGCATCAATTTGTAGTAGGCTAGTGTAACATTCAGCAGGTTATCCATATATTCATTTATTTATTTATTTATTTATTTATTTGTTAAATTGTTATAATGCATTTACTTTAAAGGTTTTTAGTTTTAGTTTTTAATTTTCTAATGTTGTGAATAATAATAATAATAATAATAATTTATTTCAAAATAGTTACAATCGTAACCCTCGAACCTGTATTGCTACAGTTTGTGCGAGTTTTAAAAAACAATAATCTAGAAAACAATTTTAAATTATACATCCAAACATACACCCCACATGAGTCGGTTGCAACAATAATACATTTATACACTTTATTTTTGATATTTCAAGTAACATTATGTACATTATTTGTTTATAATTTATCATCAAGGAAGAAGACGTCTTTTATACTTTTCTTGAACTGCCCTTTATTTGAACAATTTAGTCGCTCTTTTGGAATTTCATTAAAAATATTCGGTATAAAATATTGTCGGCTTCTCTTATATAATAATAATAACAATACAATAATCCGTTTGTTACAAATTGTGCAACAAGACTGGAAAGGGCACCGGTGCCACTAAAAATAAAAGTTTTATATGTTCAGTAACGGGAAGGAAAGGAAGAAAGGAAAGAGGCACGACTGCCTTGCCACCAAGGTTAGACCTGCCAGGGACCATAAGGTCCCGATGGCATCGTCAGTCATGTAGGCAGGGACGAACAGGAAAGGCAGGTACGCAACACGAAAAAAACTGTAAAATTTGGTCACTAAGACCAGCGTCAATATAAAAATTAAGAGGTTAAGTCGAACGGCAATAAAATAAAAGACAATAAAGGCATTAAAAATAAGAAGATAAAAACAAAAGAACAGCTTCCGTGCGACCATCCAAACAAAATTGCAGCCGTAAAAAGGGGAAATGCACACCAAAACAACCTGCAATGCAATAAAATTTAAATCCGAGTAAAACCTAAGATCACACCTTAAAATTTACGTTTAAAAGACGGTAAGATTTTATTCAGTCATTACAATAATTACAACCGGTTAAGCTCAGGTTTCTCTTGTAAACCGAGCTAACAATCGTAAACACTTGTGAACAACTGGGATGGTATCATATTGACGAGGTGAGCTGCGCGTCTGTTATATTCAGGTTGCTGTTTGATCAACATCCTTTTCCTAACGACATCTTGGATAATTCTTACGGCAATGCTGTGTTTTCATTTTCTACCGTTCGTCTTCGTTACAATAATGTCAGTGCCATCTTATGTGACTCGGCCAGTACCGCATCAGATGGGGTATGACGCTATGGAAGAAGACGAAATATACAAATTTCGGGATAAAACTTTCTCAGACCCTTGGCATCGTATAGGTTCCACTGGACCATTACTTGATGCACATATGTCAGATAGAATTCGCCCAAATGTACCGTATCGAGGCCATCGAAAATCTACAATGGCGCTCCGGAATAAAAACAGAGTGTACGACCCAAGACCCAGAAATGTTCCTTTACGGACTGTAAACGAAGCATCCGGGTTGGGGTATCCTGAAGCAGCATCTGGATTCTTACGTCAAAACCTGGCATTCCGGCAGCCGAAGATAACAGATGGATTCCGGTATCTGAACACAGCATACGGTCCACCACAGACGTTGAAGCGACTAAACGGAGCACACGAATCCCCGTATCAACATTTAGCAGGTCTAAATGGAGCACCCGAAATACAGCAGCCAAATACAGCACAACGATTTTGGCACCACAATGTCCCACCTGAAACACAGCATCATGCAGCATACGGGCTGCGAATCCAAGCAGAAGGCGGCGAAGATAATTCACTGCGAACGGTAGACACATCAAGTAAGGCTTGTTGCGTTATTTTCAGTCTAACATCACAGTATACCATTATGCCATCCTCCATACCACTTCTGAAGCTTACTGACTTCTAAATATCTACATATACATTCTGCATTCATTGTAATATGAAATTGGACTATGGCTGTGACGTCATACATTTCAGCAGTGAGGTGAGACCGCACGAGCGTAATAAAGAGCAAGCATAATTAAATATTCACAAGGAGGTTTTTAAGTTTACGTTAGGTATCGTTAGGCGGCCGTCCATAAAATGACGTCACAGAGGTGGGGAAATGCGGTGTGCAGAGCATGCCAGTTTAGGAAAAAGGTGGAATGGGTATAACACAATTTGTGGACGTCATATTTTTTAAAGAGTGTATTATAACGTTTGTTTTATTGTTTTTATGGCATAGGCTAAAACATTTTGTACCGAAAACTGTTTGCAATAATATTTCACTTTTTACAACCGGCCGTCCAAAGAATCATTAAAAACCTAGAAAATGAGGTTTTCCCGTCTTATTTCCGTCTTAATCGGTGACAATTAAAATGTGGTGAGATGATGGACAATTATTATATTTTCTGGTTAAGGGCGGGTATTGCAGAAGTTCTGGCATACTATGACAGCGGAGAGGGTATTTATAAAGAGAACAATTTCTTGACATTGTATGAATAACCAAGGCCAAAGGTCAAGCGAAGCTCCGTTACGAAATCATTCGAATGAAATCTAAGTGATCGGATCACACAATAACCACAGCATCACTTCATTGGAACAACGCCAATGAGCAAACGCCAGCTGCAAGGCATAGACTGAAGAATAACAAAATACTAACAATGCTGGTTAGCCATTCATCAGCATTATCCTAATGTTCCTTTTTTTCGAAAACAAAAATCGGAGGACAGTGGACAGTGGACACATATAAAATGGAAGCGAAAGAAACGAACAAATTAACTGAGCAAAAAAAAAACGTTAGAGCTCGTATCCCCACACTCACAGCCCTGATACACGAATAAAAACGGGTTTAAGTTCACTCGAACGCAACGAACTATAATTTGAACTCCAATTCGCAAAACGTAAACCCACAAACACACACAAAATAGACGCTATAAACAGCAAAACGATACAAAATTGAAAGATAAAAATGCATACACAAAATGAACACAAATTATAGTTCAAATTATAGTTCGTTGCGTTTGAGTGAACTCTAACGGTTTTTATTCGTGTATACCTTCAGGGCTGGGAGTATGGGGATACGAGCTCTAATGTTTTTTTTTTCTAAACGGCAGAGCCGTTTTTGCTCAGTTAATTAAGATTTAGTTTAATAATACTTCGTTTGGAGTTAATTTTAAGTAACATTAATGCTACTTTTGCAGTATTCAGTCGACTTTACTGCATGACTGCACAAAAGCGTGAAGTGTGCCGTAAAAAAAAGGGTTATATGATTGAAGTTTCAATTTACTCGTTAAAATGTACACGGATAAAAATTGATGATTTTTATAGTTTAAATAATCAAATGTACAATTCAGAAAATTGCTTCTGTGTAAGGCCGGGTTTACGCAACCACTCGCTTTTGCATTCTCGCAGCTAGAAGCTAGAACTCACCTCAAATTCCAACATGGCGGCGGTTTTATGTCTGCCGCCTCGCAACGAAAACGGCAAATATCGTGAGTTCAGAAGCATTTGGGAAAATTATTTCGTCATGAGGAATTCTTTATATTATTGGCACGGATTATAAGACTGCAAGTATTTACTCAAACGATATCGAATTTAGCTAATCCATTTCGCGTTGTTACCATGGCAATGTCGCCTTTGCCATTGCGATTGAGTTCTAGCTGCGAGAATGCAAAGGCGAGTCGCTGGTACGCGCCCTAAGTGCTGTTGTGCGTTAAGAACATTTTTAATTACTAAAGCAAAACAGCCACTTACACAGACACAGTATTCTTTGTCTACATTTTATTATTTAAATTAAAACTCATCAATTTTTATCCGTGTATAATTTAACAAGTAAGGTGACAATTGAACTTTATAACCCTTTTTTTTTACGGCACACTTGACTCATTTTTTCGTAATGATGTTTTGATTTCAGAACCTGCACAGTACGCATCGTTGAGCCTGAAATACATATGGTTTACACGGGAATTTTCTCATGCATAGTTGAAAACATAATCCTGTTAGGGGTTTATTTTTCGCAGATTCTGAGCTAATCATTTAGCCTGAGCAGAGGCTAATTTTTTCATTAAGTGTTTTAAGCAAAATAATAATTAACGCATCCTGAAGGTACTAATTAGTGAACTTTACTGACTTCAGGGGCTGATCCTAATGTACAGTAGTAAGGTATGAATCTAGATTATCTTTATATCATTGTTAATTAGTGCACTTTACTGGTTTCAGAGGCCGAGCCTGATGTACAGGAGCATGGTATGAATCTAGATTATCTTTATGGCATTATTTAAAAATCCACAACTGAAAACATGTCCATAACACTAATATTATTTTCAGTATTGAGTTCAGAGACAGACCAAGCCTCACCGGAACACGGTGCGTAGCTAACGTTTTCATTAAGAGTTTTAATCAGAATAATAATTAACGTATCCTGAAGGTACTAATTAGTGTATTTTACTGGTTTCAGAGGCTGAGCCTGATGTACAGGAGCATGGTATGAATCTAGATTAGCTTTATAGCAGTATTTTAAAATTCAGAACTGTAAACAAGCCCATAACACCAGTATTATTTTCAGTATTAAGTTCAGCGACAGACCACGAGTCACTGGAACATGGTGTGTATCTGACTTTACCATTAAGGGAAGGGGGGTGGGGATTGAGGCTTTTTCATTAAGAGTATAAGTGGAAATATAATTAACGCATCCTGAACGTGGTAATGAGTGTGTTTTTCTGGTTTCAGAGGCTGAGCCTGATGTGCAGGATCATGGTATGAATCTAGATTATCTTTATAGCATTGTTTTAAAATTCAGAACTGTAAACATGCCCACAACACCAATATTATTTTCAGTATTCAGTTCAAAGACAGACCAAGTATCACTTGAACACGGGCTGTACCTAACTTTTTTATTAAGAGTTGTAAGCAGAAGAATAATTAACGCATCCTGAAGGTAGTAATTACTTCATTTTACTGGTTTCAGAGGCTGAGACTGATGTACAGCAGCACGGTATGAATCTAGATTAGTTTTAAAGCATTGTTTTTATATTGTCGACTGAAAACATTCCCTTAACACCAATATTAAGGTCAGTATTATGTTCCCAGACAAACCAACACTCACTGGAAAGCGGTGTATAGCTAACTTTTTCATTAAGTGTTTCATGCAGAATAATTATTAACGTATCCTGAAGGTACTAATTAGTGTATTTTACTGGTTTCAGAGGCTGTGCCTGACGTACAGGAGGATGGTATGAATCTTAATTATCTTTATAGCATTGTTTTAAAATTCAGAACTGAAAACACGCCCTTAACACCTATATTATTTTCAGTAGTGAGTTCGGAGACAGCCCAATACCCACAAGAATACGGTGTGTAGCTAACTTTTTCATTAAGAGTTTTAAGCAGAACAATAATTAACGCATCCTGAGTTTAGTAATTAGTGTACTTCACTGGTTTCAGAAGCTGAGACTGCTGTAAAGGATCATGGCATGAATCTAACTTATATTTGTGTCATTATTTTTAAATTCAGAGCTGAATGCATGCCCTTAACACTAATAATAAGCCACATATTGAATACAGAGGCGGACAAAGACTTATTGGAAGCTTACTTTTTGTGTCCTATAGCAAACTTTTAGTCTTCTGTACAGCCGTACCGTCTGAGAAGACTGTTGCAACGACTTTTTCCGTCCGTCCGTCATTTTTTTCAACTTCGCAACGGTACCAGATATTGACGACCATTGTTTACAACATTAGATTCAGTGTGAGAAGTTAGTTAAATAAAATGGCAAATTAAAACATCGTTACTTCCTTATAGCTAATAGAATTCTTCGACGTAACTAAATTAAATAATAACATTTGATCGTCGATTAAAATCCTAATCCTCAATGAAAACAAATGGATTTTTAACTTCGTTTAAAATCGTTTCGTCGCATTGTTGCATGAATGAATAGGCTTACCGTCGAACCAAATTCTCCATTAGGCCTATCTGCTACTTACGAAATTAAAACTGCATTTTTAAAATTAGACCTAAAAATGAAAATTAGGCCTAAAATCATGTTACCATGGCAACGTCAAGTTGTTACGAGTCGCTGTTGGCGTCATCTCTCGTCACTTCCCTACTACCACTGATCTATATAATGTAACGTTGCGCGTTACGTTGTAACACTGTAACTGTGTGCATGTAGGCGCACTGTGTTGCAAAAATGAATAGGCTTACTAACAATCCATATCGCCGTTAGTTGCTACTTACGAAATTAAAAGCTGGTTAAAATTAGGCCTAAAAGCTGACAATTACGCCTAAAATGTAAAATAGGCCGAAAAGCTAACACATTTTTAACCGACAAATTGTGATGGCTACTGCTTTTCGATTAGTATAATAGAGATAGCTGTTGTAGTCCATGATAGAAATGTGCGCCTCAACATTGGAAGTGGAGGAACTGAACAGAAGACCGGTGCGACTAGGGAGTCGCTGTAGCCGCTTGTTTCTTTAAAATTTTAGTCTTAGAATTTACAAACTATCCTGGAAAGGTGCACGTTACTGGTTTACAGCCTGGGCTGATATGTTTGGGATATCACCCACCGTATGAAGGATGAACCGCGACAATATCGAGATGCGCAGCGTTTAGCCATTGTTGCATGCCCGATTTCAACATCCCAGCCCATTCTTAATTGTTAAGCACGTCCACTACAAAGAACGAATCGCGCTGACGTTCTTTGGCTCAGAAAACGAGTCCGGGTACTTTACCTGTGGACGCGTACGGCTGGATGTGCCAGGTGCCAGCATGAAAAAACACCGTCCGAGGGGCCGCGCTTCGCGTGCTTATCATAGACATCCTAAACAGTATATAATTCTAAACAGTATACATGACACAAGCATTTATGAAACAAGGAAGCGAAATAACTCACTGACGTCATAATTTGTTGACCATCATAACTTGCGAACCTCAGCACCTGCCACCAGGATCGCTACAATTCCAGCATCCAACTTACTCGTCCACGGGCATGCTCCTTGCATCCAGCCTGTTGCATCCAGAGGTAACGTACCCTATACGCAGAAAACTCGACACTGTGACTTGGCTTGCCACCATGTTTATCGAAAGACGTCATTGTCGTCTGCTCTGTTATTCCTTGTTTGGTAAAGATGTATTCGTCGTTGAGTTTTCGTTGCTTGAACGATGATTGGTCTTCGGAGTCAACTTAAAAAGTCAGACTACGAAATTCTTAATTTAAAAATAGGCTAACCTAAATGTAGGAGCATGTAAAAATCACTTCTTGTTATTGTTGTACTCTTGGTAGAACAAAAAGCCATCTCGTTATCCAAGGGGAAAAGCAGTATCAACCAAGGCAAATCACCTCTCATAGAAAGTCTGGCTACTGTTTCACCCGAGAAGCGAATAATTTTGGTATTGCATCTAGCGTGTAAGAAGCTATCGGTCTACAAATTTCATCTCAAAATACAACAATTGGTATTACTTGGCCTAAATTAATACTAAGGCGAATTCTAGCCAGTTGTAAGTGATCCAAAGTGTCTTTCGTAATTGACATGCAAAGTATTGGGAGGCAAGACGTGAAACGAGGTGATGTAAAGGCTGTAGGAATGACGTGAAAAGAGACCAGCAAAACGAGGTGATGCAAAGGGGTAGGAAAAAGGTGTAAAGTTTCCAGCGAAACGAGGTGATGTAATGGCGATAGGAAAGACGTAAAAAGTGTCCAAGCAAATCGAGGCGAAGTAAAGACATTAGGAATGACATGAATGATGTCCAGTGAAACGAGGTGATGTAAGGA
>JAHWFP010264402.1:26946-52394 GCA_023313725.1 Lithobius niger
TTCAGCAAGGTGGTAGAAAAGACGTAAAAAGTGTCCAGCAAATCGAGACAAAGTAAAGACATTAGGAAAGACATGAATGATGTCCAGTGAAACGAGGTGATGTACGGACACAGGAAAGACATGAAAATTGTTCAGCAAGGTGGTAGAAAAGACGTAAAAAGTGTCCAGCAAATCGAGGCGAAGTAAAGACATTAGGAATGACATGAATGATGTCCAGTGAAACGAGGTGATGTAAGGACACAGGAAAGACATGAAAAGTGTTCAGCAAGGTGGTAGAAAAGACGTGAATAATGTCCAGGGAAACCAGGTGCTGTAAAAGCGATAGGAAATACGTAAAAAGTGTCCAGCGAATTGAGTCGAAGTAGGGGCGTTATTAAAGATTTTAATAATGGCGAATGAAACGAGGTGAGGTAAAGCGGTGGAAAGATGTGAAGCAAATTTAGTTGCTGTAAAGGTAAGAGGAAAGACTTGGAAAGTGTCCAGCGAAACGAGTCAATATAAAGGTAGTAGGAAGAACATATAAAGTGTCCAGGGAAATTGGGCTATGTAAAGGCGGTAGGAATGACGTGAATCGTGTCCACTGAACAAGGTCGGTAAGAAAGACTTTAAAATTGACCAGCGAAAGGAGATATAACTCTCTTTTAACAATATTACAATAGCCTGGCTTTTTTTCACGAACCTGTACCAAAAGTAACATCAGTGGAGAGTTTGTACATGCTTTGAGTTTGTACTGTAAGCTGGCGACGTGCCCATCACTGATTAAGCCTAAACAGACAAGCAGCAATCCACGATCCCACAGAATCAGCAACTCGTTCTCTCATTCGTCGGCTAAATTTTTTGAAAGCTGTAAACGAATCTGCACATCTGTGCACATGATTCCTGCACATGATTATGTGCACCTGTTCCTAGACTGAAAATTCAGATGATTTTCATTGTTTGTTTGTTTTTTTGTTTACTAGAAGAGCAATTTAAAAAATGCTATGAATGTTTATTTTTACTTCCAAACTATAGGGCAGTGACACAACGTTGTATTATTGTATATAACTCTATGCTTGAGCCTGTAACTGGGTTAGCTGCAAGGTGCACTGGAGGGAAAAAGGAAGATCGTCTTACTGAAGCCAATGCTATTAGACTGAATTTCTTAAGCCTATAACGCATGATTTTTGTTGTTGGAGAAAACAACATTCTTTTAAGCCTAAGAAATCCGCTCTCAAAGCACTGTCTTCACTAGAAGTACCGTTTTTTCTCTTACATTTTAATCTAGTGCACCTTGTAGCTATTACCTCCAAATGGTGTCTCGTAGCTAATATGACGTCACATGACGCTGCCCTATAGGGCAGTGAAACAACGTTGTATTAGTGTATATAACTCTATGCTTGAGCCAGTAACTGGGATAGCTGCAAGGGTCACTGTAGGAGAAAAAGAAGGGCGTCTTACTGAAGACAATGCTGTTAAGAGTGGATTTCTTAGGCCTATAATGCACGATTTTTGTCGATTTGTTGGCAGTTGCTGACATTTTTAAGCAAGTGGAATCTTTATTTTCCAATTACAACCTAAGCAGCATATAAGGGATTGAAGAAAACAACGTTTTTTTAAGCATATGAAATCCCCTGTCAAAGCACTGGCTTGACTAGAAGTGCCGTTGTTTAATCCTCCATTTTAATCTAGTGCCCCTTGCAGCTATCTATCTTGTAGCCAATATGACGTCACATGACGCTACTCTATTGGACAGCTTATTCCTAAAACATTTATAGTGCTTAATAATCAAGAAGTTCGCCCTTGTACTGATTCAGAAGTCGTTTGTAGTCTTTAATCCGTGAATTGATTTTAAATGAATTAACTTAATTCTTTAAAAACCTTCTGGGTTACCTGCAAAAAGTGTTAGCTCTTAAGGATAAAAGCAATAGTGTTGTGAAAAATCTGTCGCAAAAAAAACGAGGAAAAACCTCGTCGCAGGGATTCACTCCAGTCTGTTCCATTGACTTTAACCAATTTAAACTTTTTTAAAGTAATTTTTAAAATCAAGAAATACAGAGTGTAGCGGTACAGCAACGTTCGATTAAATTAAAAAAAAAAAAAGCAGAACAAACAAACATGGGAGAACGACGTTAAATCTTGTACACCTTAGGGCATAAAAAATGATCGTTTTCATTATACTGGGGCTTTAAACAATGTCATTCAACAATGCCACTCTTTGGCATCAACAATGGACAATTCCTTCCGCATTCAGTGATGTATGTTCGTATTTTCAACAATGAAAAAGTTTACATTGTTGTCGGGCTACTTGAACCTCGCAAGATGGCAAGCAAGATGGCGTAAGCAAGATGGCGGTTGTCGTCAAGCAATTGATTGAGGACCTCCAAGAAAAAGGGATTCTCACTGCGTTACAGGTGTTGTCGGGAGTTGTACCAGACGATATTTATGATTTGGTCCACAGTGAAGCGGTCGTGAGAGGAATTGACATTGATAGTTTACATCGGTATGGAGTTGTTGGAGGTGAGTGGTCTAAGCAAAGTGAAGAAATGGTGGTAAATGATGATGAGGACAACAACAACAATAATAGGGACAACAATGACAGTGACAGCATTGTTGTAGTGAATATGGACAACTCGGGTGCAGTTGGGGTGATAGAAGAAACTGTGAATTGTGTTGACCATGGGTATGCACGCACTGATAGCAGCAACACTTTTGACATGCGATCGGCAAAACAAGATATTGAATGGCTGAAAAAAAAGTATCGTGGTGGTCTGTCAAATATAAAAATGCCACGATCGGTGGTTGTCATTGCCGACCCTGCAGGGATGCCATACTTATTGTCACATCTGCGTGATGCAGTAGCGAATTTGATTAGTTTAAGTGAAGTAGAAGCTATTTGTACATTAAGAGCGACTAATGTTTTTCAGATCGTTTTGAGGTCCAGTGGACCTAAAAATGTAATTAAGAAAGCAAAAGAACTTAGACTGAACGGGTACCGAGCTTCTGTGCATGACTTGCAAGAACACAATGTCTCCATGAGAGTACACTGGCTCCCATATGAAGTGTCTGAACGAGATATTGGGTCGGCACTTATTAACTATGGCACACTTCAGTCCCATGAACGTGAGAAGAACATAACTGCAGGGCTTACTCACTGCTTCTCTGGAGTACGACGAATAACTTTGCGGTTACGCGATAGTATTGTGCTGGAAGATTTGTCAGATACTTTTCATGTGCGAGGAATGCCAGCTCTGCTTGTTGTTCCTGATCGTTCGCCAAAGTGCATAAGGTGTCATTTCCGTGGACACGTCAAAAGGGCGTGTCGGAGCTCCTTTTGTTCCATTTGCCGCTGTTTTATTAACAGTGAAGCTCCGTGTGTTCACCTGTCTCCACCAAATGATCATTCAAATGACCAACCATCTGCTATACCAGCTTCGTATGCTGCCCGGCTTAGTGTGAAGCCTAAGTCCAATCAAACTCTGGGTGACAAAGCAGGTATCGTGCCCAGTGTTAGTGAGCCCAGCGCCCAATGCCCAGGGCCCAGTGCGCAAGTAGTTGTGCCCAGTGCTCCCAGTGTATCTAGTGTGTCCCAGTGCATCCCAGTGAGTCCCAGTGATCCCAGTGTGTCTGCAGCACTCGCTAGTCCGCAGCTTCAGCCTAGTGTATCCTTTGATGACTCAATTAGTGTGTCCAGAGCTAGTGCGCTACGTTAGTCTAGTCAGGATGGGCTAATGCGTCCAGCGAAAAGGCGCAGAGTGTGTACAGGGCGAACCAGAGTACAGTCAAATGGAAGTGCAACTGTCATAGCAACGCAAAACTGATTTCAGGCTCTTCAAGACCAATCAGATGCTCTGTCTGCAGAGTCAGATATTCCTCCTCAGTTGTTCCCAGAGTTTGAGTCTTGTGATGTGATTGTTCCTATTACAGCAGCTATATCTCGGGTGCCTAGTGAGCCAATTGTACAAGAAGTGCCTACACATGCTGCAGAGTGTAGAGATCTTGGTACTAAGAGAAGACAGGAATCAGAACGGGTGACAATGCGTGAGAGACTTAGTGTGATAGAAGAAGAGGCGATTGATGCAGAGCAATGTGGTAGTGAGTGGGGATAGGAATTAAATCACATTCAAGCCCCTGTATTCAGTTGGCCCGCTGTGTGTGAATGAGTGTGGCGTATTAGCGGTCAAAATTGGCGGTTAATTGTAGTATAGTTGCGTTGTATAGTTTGTAGATTTGTTTAGTTTTAAGTTTAGACAGAGCGCATGGCCTCGGGCCCTTAGGCTCTTGAATAAACCGAAACCGAAACCGAACCTCGATACAGTGCGATCATTTTTTATGCACAAAGGTGTACGTGCTAGCACCCTATGTGCATTCATTGTTTAAACTGTTCGTCAAGTTTGAATTTTATTTATTTTTTATGGTGAGAAGTAGTTTTGAGTTCACTAAACATTTCCTAGATAAAACTAGTTGAGTACTGAAATTTTTGTTGGTACTGTTTTTTTTTTTTTTTTTTTTTACAGGTTCTGAAGAAAGCGAATATGTCGTGGATCCATTTACCAGTAAGTTTTTATTATCGTATCAGAAATATTGCTTCTTCGTACAGTCCCATGACTTTGAAATATCCTATGCTGGATTCATATGGTGGTGCTGGAATCAATTTGTGTTTTATTATTCCTAGCTAATGTTGCACCTTGTTGCTAAGGACTTTTCCCAGAGTTTGGTTTCCTACAGAAATGTTGGGTAGTTCATTTAGAATATTTTTATGAGAAAATTAATTTGCAGGTGAATTAGATCGGTTTGAGAATTGATCCCTGATGGAGGAATGGATCCTCAATTGCCACACACACAAATCGATTTAATTTTCTGCATATTAACTGCATCCCTTGTTCACCTAAAACTTGACCAAACATAAACAAAGGTCCATAAAATTCAATAAGATACCAAGAACCAGACTTACAATTTTAAAAGGTAAAACACTAAAAAAAAAAAAAAAACTCAAGCCGGCCAGAGCTGCTGCTGCAGAGATGGCGGCCCGGCCTAACACACCAGCAGCTCTGACTGTCTGCGTTTTTTTTGTTTTTTTTTTAGTGTTTTACTTTTTAAAATTGTAAGTATGGTTCGTGGTACTTTATTGTATTTCATGGGCCTTTGTTTTTGTTTATTAGACAAATTTTTTTAGACAAATTTTATCAATGCAGTAAGATGTCTTCACAACAGTTTTTTTTTTAATTAATTTCTTTGAGCCGTAAGTCAGCCGAAGCAACTTAATGCTTGTATGGCTGAACCGGCTCAATTTTGAATATTATCAGACTTTTAGAGAAGAAGAAATATCTGGTTACTGTACTATTCTGCCTTGTTGTTGTTTTGCAGTAATTTGCAAACCTTTCTGAAAATGCATTTTTTATTTCTTGAAATTTATGTGTTCCTGAGGTCTCACCAATCAAGGAACGGGTACTACTTTCTTACATACGAGTTACGTACGAGTTGTTTAAAAATATACCTACTATGGTTCTTAGTGTAACCTGTTTTTCACGATTCGATCTGCAAAACATTTAGTAACAAATAATTTGGGCGGTGATATTTATTAACACCTGTGGAATTCTTCATTTTAGCAAGTGGAGAAGTAACCGAGGACAGTTGGGAATCATTCAATGGTAAGTGATTAATTGGTTGCAATGGTAAGGGGGTTAGTAATCACCTTGCATTCTTACCCAAGGGCTGCAGATGTTTGGGATAATTTCTGGGCTGGAGGAACTCCTTTTGGACTAGTGGCACCCCTAAATTTGTAACATTTAGTTACAAATAACTTGAGCAGTGATATTTATTAACACTTACTGCACTTCTCGTTTTAGCAAGTGGAGAAGAACCCAAGAACAGCTGGGATTCAGTCGATGGTAAGTGATTAATTGGTTGCAATGGTAAGGGTATCCATAATCACCTTACGCGTTAGCCAAGACTGTAGAGGTTTGGAAGAATTTTGGATAGAGTAACCCCTTTGGACTAGATGAACCCCTAAACGTGTAATATTTACAGTAGCACGATATGGCTCAACGTTATCGTTTTTCCTGGGTGAAAAAAATCTGGGGTTGCAAAAAGGTGAGTTATGATCAGGAGGAAAAACGGAACGGGAGGAAAAAGTCAAGGTGGTCGACCTCTGGGGATTTTGTTCTGAACCCCGGGGAAAGTATGAGTAGAATTAACCCTAGGGGTTTGATTGTTTGTTGGGTTTGTTGTATTTCACACATATTAATTCAAAGCGTGTTGTGGCTGAACCGCATGGCATTGTGCCATAACATCCTCAACTTGGTCCACGTCCCTACGTGTGGTTTGATTTAACACATAATTATTCAAAGCGTGTTGTGGCTGAACCGCAGCGCATTGTGCCATAACAACCTCAACTTGGTCCACATCCCTGTGTGTGGTTTGATGTGAAACATAAATCCCACGAGTTATTTTAAATTAAAGCTTTAAAAACATGCTAAAACCATACTATGTGTATACAAACATACTAAGAACTGGCTCCTGCTGTGGAATGACTTCCTAGTAAAAAAAAAATGTTGGACGAAGATACCCATGTGCGTGTTTGGTTGCACGAATACACCTATTGTCGACTTTAAAGTTCTGTACTCATGTATGCTGTAATTACCCTAAAACTTAAGGTAACTAGACCTTCTTGAAAGATGGGAAAGTGAATTTTCTAATAAAGCTAACACAAAATCTGTGCCTAAAAGGTGTATCTACAGGGAGCGTTTTTCATTAGTGATGGGTGACGCTTGCATTTCGGCACTGTTTCGTAGCCTGCTGCGTAAATGCACTGGCAGAAGAAAAAAGGCCTGCTTAAACTACAGCAGTTACTGTACTGTTTTGCATAGCTTCCTGTATGTAAGAGGCTTGACGTTACAAATTCGATGCGTCATCCAGTTAGCCACCGATTCTGCCACTAGTCGCGCAGCGAACATCCCAAAAATGAACTGCTCAAGGATGCGGATTAAACTGTGAAAGGTACTCATAACGCGAGACAAACGGATTTTAAACTTTTATACACTGCATTGACAGCAAATTATTAAAGTTTAACAACAAAGGCTTCACGATACATACCACTTTGTCCACTCAACGACAAAACAAAGCCTCCAGAAGTTTATTTTCATGAATTTCAACCCGATGAAGAACCAAGGTACATGTACTGTACACCATGCTACGGCGTTGTCTATCCTCATTAAAAATGTGTTAAACGATTGTTTGACGTAGCAATAAATCGTCCGAAGACTTCACTGATAATCACCGTTACCTTAAAATAATGTTCGTTTAGTGCTGCTACACCGGGAAATCTAATAATGAGAAGATTACCACGTTCTTGTGCATCCCGCTAACACTAAACAATGCTACGATTGGGGTAGTTCGTTCTTCGTGCTTTCACTGCAGTGCAACGCTTGGATGACGCATCTCGCATGCTACGTGAAACCGAGCTTTATGCCTTTTACATACAGGAAGCTATGTATTTTCCGTTGTTGCTGTTTTGCAATAATTCGTAAATAATTCTGAAAATACATCGAATTACGATCCATACCCTTCTTTCTAAGACAGTTCCCAATGTGTTTTTATCAACACACAGTAACACAGTAACAAAGTATTTCCTTTTTATTGCTCGAACTTTACGTGTTCCTGAGGCCTAACCACTCAAGGGAGTGGCACCACTTTCTCACATGGTTCCGCTGTTACGAGTTGTGCTTAGTGGGGCTTAGTGTATCCTGTTTTGAGTGATTTGATCTGCAAAACATTTAGTTACATAAAATTTGAGCGGTGATATTTATCAACACTTATCGCACTCTTCATTTTAGCAAGTGGAGAAGAACCCAAGGACAGTTTGGATTCAGGCGATGGTAAGTGGTTAATTGGTTATGGTGGTAAGGGAATCCCTAAAAAAATGTTCTGTTTAAACTGCGTGGCAAATAATGCGTGTATGTCACAAATAAATCCACAGGAGTTCAGCTAGTATTTTGGCCGCTTGTATCAGATGTGTTTGTAAGGCATAAAATCTGTGTGGTGATGCAGCCTATTCACATGGAAACAGCATTCCCCTTCAATAGTCCATGGGCAGGTGTCTTGTTGGCGAAGGTCCAACCCTTGAAATTGATTTCTGCCTTTTGGCTCGTTGAATTCTCGCTGTGGTCTACGATGTCGCTACAAGATAGTATGGTGTCCCCAATTTGAACAGTAATCGTTCAATTCCTCCCGAAAATAAAGTCGTTTCATTTTTATTCCAAATGAATCCTATAAAAACTTACTAAAACCGATCGATGTGTATAAAACCATACTATAGTGTCTGCGGCCTATCTTGAGTTCGCCGCGGAACGAACACAGATAATTGATTGTACGTTTTTGGTAGCAGAGTGCCTTGTTGATATCCAAGATGGTTACAAAAACAATGAAGGCCATCGACTAATGTCGCCCCATCCAGGAAGACGTAGCCGCTCATAAAATACTAGCACGACTCAAGATACGCCGTGCACACAATAAGAACTGGAGCATGCAGTGGTAAGACTTCCTCTTGAAAAAAAATGGTGCTCAATCGAATAAAATTGGGAAATGTCCTTCAAATCACTACCAATATGAAATAAAAGTAAAATAGGCACCATAGCAAGACCAATGGGGGAGCGGATTGAGGGTTAACATCGCGTCAACAGTTAGATCATTAGCGCCACCGTCTGTCACAGATTACTGGTCCGGGCTGCCGCTGGACCATACATCACAGAGATGTCAACCAAACCCCAAAGCTAGATTTTATCTTATATCTGTACCTCCTGCAAAAATTGAAAAACCCTGTCAGGACAGGATCATTACCCTATTGACACGCTATGTCTCACAAAAGGTGGAAACAGCGATGAACACCATCAAAATGGTGCATTCAAGAATGGATACCCTCCCCCTCCCACCCAAAAGATAGCAATGAGTAAGTTTGGTGTAGCCAATACGCAAATGGGTTATCCGCATCCTTTCCCGGTGACTGCGGCGACAAACCGAGTGCCGTTCCTGGCAAATGTTTTTGCAGGTAGGATGATATTGGTCTTCCTGGAGTTAATGCATTCGGTGTTGACTTAGATCAATTTGTGTGGTTTTATATACTTTTGCTGGTGATTTCAAGGATGTTGTCTTGTTGACCGAATGAGGCTGCAATTCGACTTAGTTTGGATATTGTGCCATCTGTATTTTAATCAGTGTGGTTTTCTGGTTATGACAAACACTATACGTTCTCAATATTGCTCTGATTGATTTCGTTCAAATTTACTGTCAATGGAACTTTGATGCATGTAGAAAACGAGTTCGAAGTTGAATTACCTACCTCAAATATTTTATGATTTAAGCAACTAGAGTACTGGTAAGAAATCGTCAGTGGCCACGACGAACTGGACACTGGAGCACAGGAAAGAAATCATTTATGTGGATTAACTAAGAACTGCCTTATGGAGCACTGGGCAGAAATCATATCAGCGGCTTAACTAAGAACTGCCCTCTGGCGCACTGGGCAGAAATCATATCATTGGATCAGCTTAGAATTACCCTATGTAGCACTGGGGAGAAATCCCACGTTTCTGCCCGGAGAATATGGAAAAAATAAACTAATGCAGTATAGCGTGTATCATTCGGCCGAGTTGCTTTAAGGTTATACTACTTCAACAAAAGAAGCGTTCATTACTGATACTTTTATTTGGTTTCAGGAGTCGACAGTAGCACAGAAGATGCACTGTCGTATGAAGACTCATATTATTATGACGATACAGATTCATCCCCTCACCAAGGTAATGGTACAATTCGTAAAAGAGTGATGCTTTTTTCGAAAAATGTTTGACAACATTTTTATATAGATTTCAATTTCAAGTCAACGGCTCGTAAGGATGGGTCCTCATAGTTTAGTAGGGGTAGATCACTGAAGGCCCCTGTGCAACAAGTGAAAGACCCACCCTGTATAAATGAAATGGACTTTCTGCGACGCTTTGTGTGATGCGCAAATTATTAATGTGCTGTTTTGAAAATAAACTATGTTGTTAGTTTGGATTTGAAAAATGTACATGAATTTACTTCAGTTTTTGTGTTTGCATTTCATATCAATTAGTCTTAAACGCATAAAATACAGATAAATAAATAATAAATAAATATAACTTTGACCTTTAGTGGTCAGGATGACAGAAGGGCATTGGCCACGAAATCCGTTCATTGTAAAAAAGAGAGAATTGTCATGGATGGTTATTTCGTTTGAGAAACCTAGCAAGTGAATGTTCTTCTAAACGGCATTTAAACACGCTCACAGAGGGTACAATGACAACAACTTTGGGAAGAGAGTTCCAAGCTCCAACAACACGTGACGCAAAGAAGAATTTCCTACAATCTGTGCGCAAAACGGGTTTGCTAAGTTTAAGTGAGTGGCCCCGTGTAGTGTTACAATTTGCAAATGAGAAAATCGGCACATCGACTGAGAGCAGTCCATGCAAGATTTTGAATGTCAAAACGAGGTCCGCTTTGAGCCTTCGCAGTTCAAGGGGTTCAAGATGGGCCATGGATAGCCTTGTGTTAGCAGTGTAATTTCGATATCCATTAAGGTTACGAGTAAAACAGCGTTGAACAGCTTCGAGCCGCTCAATATCCTGCAGAAGATTCAGTGACCAGACTGGGCTAGCAAATTCCAAGACAGGGTGAACAAACACCTTATATGCGCAAATCTTAGTCTTTACACAGGCAGAAGTAAAGCAGTGCCGTACCATAGCTAATCCACGATAGGCTGAGGCAGAAATCTTGCAACAGTGGGTTGTGGATTTTAGGCCGCTAGAGAACCACACTCCCAGGTCACGCACAGAAGAGATTTCATC
The DNA here is from genome assembly GCA_023313725.1 of Lithobius niger. Lineage (NCBI taxonomy): Eukaryota > Metazoa > Arthropoda > Chilopoda > Lithobiomorpha > Lithobiidae > Lithobius > Lithobius niger. The sequence goes on from JAHWFP010264402.1 coordinate 37,782, forward strand.
CAATGTGGTTCCAGGCAGAGTAAGCCTAAAATAGACAGATGTAAGCCTAAAAAATACTGAATGCTCTAGGAACAGAAACAGTAAAAAGACATACGTGTTAAAGACTCTCCAACGTCCCAAAAAACAAGCTGAAGGTTCTTTTACACGTATTAGTGCGACGCTGATGGATTACATGTCTTTTTCTTGTATCTGTATTTTTAGAGCATTCACCATTTTTTAGGCTTACATCTGCATTTTATTTGTTTAAGCCCTTTTTTAATACTAATATCTGTTTTTATTTCTTGGCAGTGCCGCAATTACTTTTTTTGTGGCCCTTGCGAAACCATGATAGTGGGAGCCTCCTTCAACCAAAATTACAAGACTTTTTAATTCAGTTAGAGATTGGCCTCATTTAACTTTGGCAAAACAAACAAACAACAAACCCTACGAACGTAACAATAACAGCACCAACAATGCCGAGTCAATCAGCAATCCGAGGCAGAGCCGAGGCGATTGGTGACCACCAATACAAAAGTGTGGGCATTTAAAGTTTACGTGAGACCACTATTAGAGTATGCCAGCCCCGTTTGGTCACCTCACCTACTGAAGGACATCGACTTGCTGGAATCAGTGCAGCGTACGTTCACGCGTTCCGTACCTGAGCTGCGTTCGTTATCGGCTGGTGACAGGCTTCGTAGAACGGGACTGGAGCCACTCGAATTGCGCAGACTCAGTTATGACCTTGCACTCACCTTTCGAATTGTTAAAGACCAACTTCGATTTTTCTAACATTTTTTTTTCATTATCTCTAACCACCCATACTCGGGGAGCCGTGGGCACCATCTGAAATTGCAACAGCAATCTTCCAGGACCGATTGTAGGAAGTTCTTCTTGGCTAATAGGGTTGTTGACTGCTGGAATTACTTGCCGAATACTGTCATCTCTTTGATGACAGTGTCATCCTTTAAACGAGCGATCCGTAAAATTGACCTTTCAAAATTTCTACGACGCACCTACTAAAACGATGATCATTGGGACGGTGTAAGTGGCAATCCCTTCCGTTACCACACCCATTAGCAGGTGAAACTGCTATTATTATTATTATTATTATTATTATTATTGGATGACCCCTGGGCTTTCACTTGCTTATTTTTAGTGTTTTACACGTGCTTTTTAACATTTTACTTATTTAAACTGCATGTGCTCAACAGTATTTTTAACCCGTGTAGATGTGACTGTGAGTGAAAAATTTCACAAATTAACATGGTGACTTATTCCTTACATCTTGATTTCAGAAATTGGTGAAGGCAATACTGATGAGGAATATTCCGGTAAGAGTTGCATTTAGCAGATTTCTTCATACTGACAAATTAAATAGAAGTAGCAGCAAAAGCCAGTTTCCCGGGCATCAGATTCGATAGGCGTCCTGGTCCCAGCTGTACATCTCTGGCTTTTTACAGACCCGGGTTCGATCCTGGCGATGGGAAGTGTATATGTACTGGTTTTTCTCCGGTTGTTTCCCACCTGTTGCGCGAGGGTTTCCTCCGGGTTCTCCGGTTGGTGGTGTTGGAAATGTCACCTGTTTGTAGTTGATGGTTTCTTTCCTACGTGCAATTTTTTTAGGGCGGATGTTGGAGTCAGGCCACACAATCCAATCAGCAACCTTATCCTTAAAAAACAAACTTATTCTGATTACTATTAAATTTTTGGACCCCCCCCCCCCCATCTTGAATTCTATTTTTTGTGTCATGCTCACCCACTTCAAAGAAAATTCCATGGTGCGCCGCTAGTACAGTAGTAAAATAATAGTAAAATAAGAAGTAAAGATGTCTTCACCGAAGTCATTTGCAGCAGTATTCTCTGTGTGTTCCTCACTGGTTGTACTTCTCCCCAGTATCCTCGGTTTGTTTATCGAGTGCAAGTGGAATACTTCCAACAAATAAGACTTGCCTCACATTTAAGACTGACCCCGTATTTAAGACTGGCCTCGCTAGTACGTGGGCTGCACTAATTTGAGAAAGAACGAAGTGACAATTACCTTGCTGGAACTCGAATCCAGGACTTTCCGCTCACTGGTCAGATTTTCACCAACTGTGCTACTGGGGAGGACCACTGGATACAAGCTTAGCAGCACTTTGTGTGCGATTAGAAGCCAGTGCAACATTATGATTAGAGCTAAACTTCCCTGCACTACCCATACTGGGACTGATCAAACCTTCTGCCACGTACGACCACTGGCAACAATTGGTTTCAGTGCGTTTTAAAGTGTTTATACCACGGCTGTGACATCACGCTAACTCAACGCCATGCTAAATATCCGTTGGTAAATCCCGTTAACCAACACCGGAAGTATGCGTCATCGCAAAAAAGTGTGGGTTATCAAGTTACCTCACACTTTTGCCAATAACCCACACTCTTGACACTTCGGATCACGTGACCGGGAACGCACACACCAACAACCAAATACATCGTGAAAAAATAATCGTAACGCTATAAAAACGTACAAAACTTAATTACTTAAAAGGAATGAAATCCCATCCCTGCAAACTCTTATACGTCTGGCCAATATCTAAGCCATTCACGCTGCGTTAACTCCCCCCCCCCCCCTCCCTCCACAAACTAAAATGCAATGACCTTCATTCATACCGATACCTTATTACCGTAGTTTTTAAACAACTCTCAAACTACAAACGCTCAAAATGAATTATATACCTTCCCAGAATGTCATTCTATCCCTGCAGCCTTTTATCGAAGTTCTATCACTCCGAAAAGCTTCGAAAACACAAGCGACCTGGCTAGCGTGAAATACGGCGAAACGACGCTGCGTATCCGTCCTGCCCACTACCCCACAAACGGACGCAAAATACTCGTCGGTCTACCAACCACTCCACCCTCAGTAAAATAAAATGGTATGACCTTCAGTCATTTCGAGATATTTTCACAAAACACAAACATTATTTATTAAGAAACTATTGGTTATCGATTTTTAAACCACGGCTGCGATGATTTGGCCACTCGACATGCAAATCGTCTCGGGGGCTACGTCCCCTCGACGTATTTGCATGTCTCGCGGCCAAATCATCGCAGCCGTGGTTTAAAAATCGATAACCAATAGTTTTTAACCAATAACTATAACTTAATGCTAGTCTTATCAAAACATTACATTTTGTTTGGTTGAAGTTTTCACAGTTTAGTATAGCCACAATTTGGTTGCGTGAAGGTTGTTTGGGTGGTAGCAATGGATATAGACGTTCTCCTGTTATCATTCATATAGAGGAAAACAGATACAAATCCTGTATCATGTTTGATACAGAATAATTATGCATCATTGCGATAGTATTTCTCGTTCGATCGTCATTTGTATGGCAGAAATGCTACAACATTGTCTTCCCATCATCTGGAAACAATTGAAACCGTGTCGTAAAGAACATACTATTATTTTTCCATACGCAACGAAATATGTTTGTATCTGTGTTTATTTCTTATTTCTGAAACATATAATGCCATGTTGTCGTGACAAGCTGCCAGATTTTCATGAAATTGCGACCTTGAGTTCCTGTAGTATAGGCCTAATGTGTATTTTTGCATTTGCTTTTCAGAATCAGTGGAGTTCGCACCGGATATTTTAGTAGAAGGTAGGTTCGAATATTAAAAAAGTTTGCTATTTTTTTTTTGGAGGGGGGAAATGCGTCGTCAACTCCCCCCCCCCCACCCTCCCCGTCGCCATAGCTCATTAAAAATGCACACCAATTTCCCAGCTTCCTCAGAATGACGTGGCTAATGAAATACTAACATCATATGTATCAGTACGGTAGTCAATATTTATAGCTTGAAAATTTGTTAGCAGTCCTCCTGGCCTACAATCAGTCAACCAAAACAACAAACGGAGTATCCGTTCACAGCTGCACATTTCAAATCTGTTTTCGATGACTGTTGGATCGCCGAAGTGACGATTACTTTAGCGTGATTGCACATAACTTTGATCTCCCAATGGTATTTACGATTTTTGAAAACTTGAAAACCTGGCTAATGTCGGTGATGGCCGATGAAATGTTTCCAGCAATGGTAACAGCCTGAGGATTACAGCGGGCACAAACATGTGCCTCGTAATGGATGACTTAGGCGTTTTTTGCTAGGTTATGCTTAAATAGCTATATTAAGTCTTTCCTATATGGATGTCAGCTTTATCTTCGGCAATTAAACAGGACGTAACGCCAAATGGGCTCTAGAAGGATTAAATAAATATTTACGGATGCAGACCTATTTACATTGCCTTTTGGCCTTAAATATCAGACACGAAATGACAAATGCCAAATGCCAAATGCCAAACCAAATGCCGAAATCCTACTACTGTATTTGTTTAACCTTTCTCGAGCCCGTTTGGCTATCAAAAGCTGTGCCAGTATGGCTCAGCGGTAGAATTTCATCATTTGGTTTCAAAGGCCGTGGGTTCAAAGGATTTACCAAGGTGTAGACTGATATAACACAATTTTTATTCAAGATCCTGATGAAATGGAAGAAGAGGAAGAAGATACGGATAAAGCTGTCCGTAAGTCTGTCGAGCTGTATTGCCTGTATCGGCAAAATAGTACAAGATCTGAAGCTGCCAGCTTCTGTAAGAGCATCGATGAAACACATCTCTCCAAAATGGGTTATCAGTCGGTTAAATTTGCATATTTATATCAGTTAACACTATTTTTAAGCGAAGCAAACATTGATTATGTGGATAAAAAAATATTTACATAGACGGAACGTGGAGAAAATGGCGGAGTGATTCATGTGGTCGTGCACGTAAAATGGCTGTGTTCTAATCCTGAAATTTCCTATAGCTAAATTAGCCTGTCATCATGGCTAGTTTACAAACTAGTCATTCATTCACTAATGGTTGTGTTAAATTTCTGAATTCTTAAAAATCTTTATTTACCATCCTTAAAAATACATAAGTCCTTGTCTTTACGTCGAGTATTAGCTTAGACGAATTTGTTTCTTTCGGTAAGACATTATTATTTCCAAAACGAAGTTGCTTTCAAAGATAGGACTGCGTAGAATTGCGTGTCTTGCCTTCTGACTCAATGCCAGTTTTCACATGTGCCAGGAGGTAATGTCTCGCGGAACTGCTTTGGTTAAAATGAAATTTGGTAACGTTAAATCAACTGGCATGGAGCCAGGATGCTGAATCCACAGCTTCTCTCCAGGTCGCATATTTTTTTCGTAAACAGTTCAGGTAGGCAAGCCAGATCTCACTACGAATTTTGTTACTTATCACCCGCTAGTTGTGATTATGTGTGAATTGACTTGATTGCTGATCTGTTGTTGTTAGGTTAGGTTAGGTTGGGTTGGGTTGGGTTGGGTTAGGTTAGGTTAAGTAAGGTTAGGGTAGGGTAGGTTAGGTTAGGTTAGGTGACTTAAAGCAACACCCTGCCTGCCTTATAACTTTCCGCCTGCCTTATAATAGCCACGCGCTGATCGCCATTCGCGTATATACCTCGCCAAGGTCAAATGAGACAGTAGCTGCATTCCTCGCAGCGAAGAACGTTGCTACTGTTTCATTTGTCATTGTGCCTAATACACGAACCAGAATGAACGCATTAATCGTGTCGTCACAAACCGGAATGATTCTCGTATTTCAACGTCACAATTTATAATTTTCTAGGCTAGCGTCTTATAATTTTGCTTCGCCTAGAATTTTATTCTATTGGAATAATTAATTTTAATTTTTACTGCATTAGTCTTTTAGATTTTTGATCTCATGGTAATTATTAGAAAATTAGTACACGGACACACAGAGATGAAACGTCATGATTATTGTAAGCGTGGAAAGCATCATATAAGTGTGGAACGCACTTAAATAAAGTTACCAATATTCAACAGAAAATCTCCTAGACGCCACATTTTAAAACGGATTTTTACCAAGGGATTGACTAACGGTAAGGAAATAGAACTTTGGGGCCGTACTTGATGTGGTGGATCCATAAAAATGGCACTGGGAGGTATATCCCTTTCAATCTGATTAAATGGGTTTTTTTCTGTACCCTACTGGGCCACTTGGGGAGCTACGTAGCGAGTTTTGTTGAACTGTTCACGAAAAAAATTATTATGCCTCCAGGATGACCTTGCAGCAAGCGGTTTAATTCAAAGCAAGATTTACAAAGCTGGATACTCCCCATGTCCTCATGAACATGTATGTATTTATAAGCTTCTGATATGTCATCTCACGCTATGTGGTTAATATGGAGTCATACACACTAGTGCTACCACAGGTGCTACGATGTTGCAGTGGCCGACCCAAATTGCGAGTTTTTATTTTAATTTGTGCTACTTCCATTTCCAAAAATTGTAGAATAGGTCTAGCGATGAATTAGCCTAGTGTTTAAATCAAGTTTCGTTCACGAGATTCCTCAAAGGCTTTTTTTTTTTACTTCCGGTTGAATGTGGTTGTTCAGGTAAATTATACTAAAATTCCGCTCCTGATAGCGACAACCCACAAAGTCGTAAGGCTTTTTTTAGGTCACTGGAAAACAAAGCGAAGCAGTAACGACTCTCGAAAAATTCTCTATGACGTCTTTAGTGATGTCATATGGATACAAACAGCAGGAGATAAGTTGCTGAGGCACCAACCTAGGCATTGTAATGATCACATTCCTCAATGAACCTAACGAATCAGCAGCCGACTGCGCAATTTCCATCAAAGCTGACGCCACGCTTCAATGTTTAGGAAGGGAAAACATGTTTAAGCACCTGTTAACCATAAATAATGAAGTTAAACATCTGTTAATCACTGAGCCCTCCGCTTCTGTAAACACACTAATAACTGTAAAAAAAATAATGCTATCACTGCACAGCAGTGAAAACATTTCCTCTATAAACGTTTTACTCACCGTGGCTGTACGTTATACTGTACCTGATTGTTCATCAAATTAATAACAAATGTTTTAAACAACCAAGTATTATTTCCCCAAGCAATTGCCTTGTTTAGTTATTATTTAACCAAACTTTTTGAATGTAGTTTCAGTGACAGAAGGTCAAGGATTAGTTGGAGAGCCTGGAGAGACCCTGGAAAAGCGGAAAAGTGAGTCTCTGTCAACAACGTCACATATGATAAATAAATGTTTCCGCAAATATACATACACAAATCAATCTAAATAATACAAGAGTAAAGGAAAGACAATCCCACAACATCAAAAATCATACAGTAAAATAGCCATGCCTTTATTTTAGACCTATACTTCATAGAGATTATATGACAAAGCTAATGAAGCCAGATCACAGTCTTTAAGTGCTCCTATTAATGGCCATTAGTCCCAGGCGATAACAAAGACTTCCCAAGCCCATTATGAAGGATCTATAGTAGATGATGGCTCATATGGTAGGAGCATCTGAGTTGTGATCCGGAGTTCGCTGGTTCAAGTCTTGGTTTCATCATCTCAATGAAAGAATAAGTCCGTAGTAAAGGCTTGTCGAATGTGATCTGTTTATAGTGTTTGATTTTCGCAGTTGTGTTGTTTACAGTGCTTTCTGTATGTTTATTTACCTGATTATTTGCGACTTTGTCTTTTTTTCCTGTTCTATTAATGGCAGCTGCATTTCGTTCAATGCCTGGGGTATCGGACGAAAGTCTAACTGGAAAATCGTCTAATGGGATGATTGTCTAGTATCTGCCTAAATAAAAAATCTGGAATATCGTCTAAACGGAATATTGTATAATGGATAAGCATATAATGGATAAATATCTAACTGGACAATAATATGACTGATAAACGTCTAACTGGGCAATAACATAGCTGCGGTTTCTGATGTTATATGTATAGCCACAGCGAGTGTGGAAGCGCGAGCGAGGTAGCGACATTCGACGATTTTTCCATTATACGAATTTCATGTTAGATGATTTTCCTCCATTATACGAACATCGTGTTTGACGATTTTTCATTATACTATTATATTGTATACGTTCTTCCAATTATGCGATTTTCCAGTTAGACGATTATCCCTCGCCCCCTATGTAGTTGTGGCTATCCTTCAGAGCGGGTTTGAGAAGTCTTTATTATAACCTTGGAGTGATGGCTCAGATGGTAGTAGCTTATCTGACCCTAAGCTGACTGGTATGAGTCTTGGTCGTTCGTCTCAGTAAAATAAAATTCCATAATACAAGGTTTACTGAATCTTTGCTATTTTTAGTGTATTATATTCGCTGTTGTGTTATTTGCGGTAATTTGTGAATGCGTATTTACCTGTTTATTTGAGCCTGAGTGTTGTGTTTATCCCGTTTTATTAATGGCAGCAACATTTGTAGTGACTCATCCTGCCTCAGCTCCTGTTAACGTCAATATTGGACGAACTGATGCTGGGACTGATGACCCAGCATCTTGATTCCCTTGAGCTGAGCCTGGATGACGATCTTGAGTGTGCCCTGCCTCTATTATTGAAACTCAATTCACTGTATTGTTGTGCATTCCGTAATCAAATCAATTGTTAAGCATGCGCTCTGCCTTGCCAACATATTGTTAATTTTAAGTAATATAATATTTTTATTCCAAGCCTCCATTCGATCCCAAATCCTCCATAAGTAATCTTTGACTTATCAATTAGAAATTTGTTCCTTTTTCCTCCCCACTTTCCCCAGTCCTCCACATTTAAGCCATCATGTCCCTGTTCTTCATTATATTTTAACCATTACATTAACATTTATTAAGAACTGTTTGGTTAAGTCGTGGCAGGCGTAGCTATGTGTAAAACCCAGCATTGAACCATCAAATATTGAACCCAGCCAAATGTCTTAATTATTGAATTTCACACACTGAACCATCCCCCACACTTTAGTATTATCACGTTAGGGTCGCCCACTCCCACAGAACCTCTACACATTTCCTATGCCTGTGTAGTAGTGGCTATGATTTGTAGCCTTCAGAGTGGGTTCTGGAAGTCTTTTTTATAGCTTTGAGTATAGGCTTAGATGGTAGGAGCATCTGTGACTATAAACTCATCGGTTTAAGTCCTTGTCGTCTCATCTCATCGAAATAAAAGTTCACAATAAAGGCCTAACCAAATCTTAGCTATTTTTAGTGTATGATTTTCACTGTTGTGCTATTTTGTTACCTTTACTTCTAAACCTTACTGTGCCGTACTGTGGGGAACAGTGCGGTTAGGTTTAACACGTAATAATTTTAGCGTAACATGCTAAACTAGGCCATGTTTAAAACATGGCCAGCATGTTTACTACTGAACGTGGTGCCCATGTTTTGCTTTATTTCTTCCGCATGACGTCTAGTAGGTGCGCTTCCATAAAATGGACTTAAAATGGATCAAAACCTAAAGAACAATGGTAACTGCAGTGAGTCCGGGTTCGACGTAGGAGGAGAAGTAAAGGAGACTGCGAGGGGACCTATACTCTGTCATAGGGGAGAATTAAAGGGGACTGATGCTCTGTCTTTGTTACGTGTGATTCCATTTATGATGAACGGATGTGGATTTTCTGGATATTACGATAGGATGGTACGGTACGGCCCCAACATGTTTAAGTCATTACGTGTGAAATCAATGTCTCTCTATTTCTCGTTCTCTTAAGCAATGGGTGCAGTAATCGTGGCTAATCAATTTTTGGGGGTTTCCGTTTTGGGGCTAAAGATTCTTATTATCTACGAAATGTTGCGACCGTGAGGTGGTGGCTCCTAGGATACTTTCAGGGCTAGGTGGTGCTTTCTTCTGTTCTGTGTTCTATGCTGCTCGTGGGCTAGTTTGGGATGCTGCCGATGCTTAAATTGATCATGTTCTTTGTTCATTGTGCGTGACTTATGTGGACTTAAGTGACTGTTTTGTTATGTTTGTTGGTTGCTGCCGTGAACGTTTTTTATGCAACTCTTGTTTAGTGCTTGTTGTTTAATCCTGCAATAAAAAAGGGAAATTGAAAGTCTCGCTTGTTCTCTCTCAGACAAAAACTGTAACAAATTGCAATTATACGGTCACGTTTCTTGGTTGTTTGCTCAAAAACATCAGTACTTATTATTAGAGTTCCTGGTGTAGCAGCACAAACAAATAACAGGGACTATCCTTGAAGCCTTTGAACACGTCATTGTTACATGAATGATTATTTAATATTCTGTTTAAAATCAGAAAGGATGTTTGTCTGCGGAAGGATGTTTGTCTGCGGCCTTGCAGAGCTGGAAACACCGGTTCTCGTCAGATCACCGAAGTTAAGCAGCATTGGCCCTAATTGGTACTTGGGTGGGTGACCTCCTGAGAATCCATTCTGGGTGTTGCAGACATAGGGCCTTAGGGCTTCGTCGGGCAGATGACCGGCTGCGGTTAACGCTCGCTAAGACCCTTTGACCTTTTTTAAAATCAGAATAAAAAATGCCGTAGCTTCACATGAAGTATGATTGTACATTCTTCTGCTCAAAATTCATGAACTTATCCCATGAAGCCTGTTTTGCAGTTTAGTGGACATAGCATCTAGCCGTCGTTGTTATAATTGCTTCAAGTTAAAACTCAGGTTTCCGTGAGTCCTTCCTTAGTTCCAGATATGCTGAAGCAGTGCTTTTAATAGAGATCTCGTTCTAACATAGGTAACGAAGTCTGTTGGCTGTTCTGGGGAGTTGTTCATAACTTAAAAACATCGAAATGACGTAATTTTGACGTAATCGTTGGCCGTATTTGTATATGACACAGCCAATGAAAACATCAATATTACGTCATTTTCGCGGTTGAGGAATGACGAGCAACTTGCCGGCCCTTTCCATGCGTCATCACTATCTCAGTTAATTACTACTGGTACAATACTACTGCAATAAACACCTGTCAATCATAGATTCTATAGGCAGCTTTAATTTGACTATCAAAACTCGCTTATAATAGATTCTTATAGAAAGTACTACATATTTTAATTTATTGAGTAATTTCCACCTTTTTTTTTTCAGACAAAAAATGGTGGTTTCTTTCGTAGAAAAATCATCTGCGAAAGGAACATAACAATGTCTGGGAAGATGCAAAGAGAAGACACGGCGGTTGAGCTAAATCTCATAGAAGTTAACTCAAGATGGAGGCACACACACTTCTTTTGTAAAGTCCTCAGAGGAGACAATACCCTTTTTTCTGTGTTTCAATATCGATGAAACGATAGACGTCTCCGTCAAGCCAAGACGTGTCAAGTGGTTCGGCAAAGAATTAGACAAGAACACGATTGATATATTATATCATATATATATTATAGTACAACCCTTACTGGACAGGGTTTTAGTTTAACTCTTGTGGTTAATAGTGTACCAGTGGCTCGTAAAGCCAGGGGGGGGGGGAGAATGAGGCTTATGAGGATCTTAATGCTGATTAGAGGGTTGGAAAAACACTGTCTGTCCCCTTTTTAGCCCTTTTTGCCCCTTTTTCCAACGGTACAACCCCTCCCCCCCCCTTTAAAGTCTATGGAGGCTGACAAGAATATAGTATAAAATGTAATTAATTTGCAGTTATTTGTCTCTGTTTGCTTTGCTAAAGATGATTTAAAAATAAACCTTGTATGATGACATTAAAATGGGTGGTGATACTCTTTATAAATAAAAAAAACAATAGAATCATGGTGGAGGCGGGCTCACAAGGAAAATTTAGAAATTTACATAGAGTTCAAACTGTTCTTAGGTCCCAAAGATTATCTTTTTGATACATTTTCTTGGTTTTTTTTAAGACTTATTGCTAGAGCTAGGTGTAGCTAAATAAACGTGAACCACAAAAGATGGTATTTCGAGAAAACTTGTGGGCTCTGCAATTTAGATGAAATTCAAAATGTGTAACACTTGCTGTATACTTGTTCCTTCTTCCAGGCAGAGAGAAAATGTATTCCTTACATTCAATGCTACTATCCTACACAGAAACACGTAGTTTAAGAAACGGTTTTGTAACCCAGTTCGTGATAAAAAAAAATGGAATATTATTATTGTTTATTTTCCTAAACTGTGGTGAAATTATTCTTAGGTTCTGTGAACCTTGAATGTAAATAGTATTGTAATTTATCCTTATAATTCTTTTCACCTTTGGCAATTGACAATTTAATAAACTGATTGTTTGATGATTGATGAGTGATCGATTCAAAAAACATAACTCATATAATTTCGTAGATGACTTTGTGGGTGATTAAAGACTTACCATTTGAAGAAGAAAAGTATATTATTTTTTCAAAAGAAAGAAAGGGAGAACGGACGTATCAGAACTTTTCCTGGCATAAGGGCGCGTTTATGCAGCGACTCGCCTTTGCATTCTCGCAGCTAGAACTCAATCGCGATGGCATAGGTGACATTGCCACGGTAACAACGCTAAATGGATTAGCTAAATCCGACATCGTTTGAGTAAATACTTCCAGTCTTATAATCCGTGCCAATAATATAAAGAATTCCTCATGTTGAAACAATTTTCCCAAACGCTCCTGAACTAACGTTATTTGCTGTTTTCGTTGCGAGGCGGCAGACATAAAACCGCCGCCATGTTGGAATTTGAGGTGATTTCTAGCTTCTAGCTGCGAGAATGCAAAAGCGAGTGGTTGCGTAACATGCCCTTAATTAGACGTATTGTCTGAATTGCTTCTGCCTAGGAAGACAGAATAGGAACAATAGAGTGAGAACTTACTGTACCTGTAAAGAGATTTGTTGCAGTGATAGACAGGCCTGTTGAATATAAAAACTTTCAGAAGAGATGGAAACGTTGTCTTTGGTAAGGAGGCAGTGTTCGTACCGGCAGTGTTCGTAAGATTGCTCTGACACAAAATGCGAACAAGAAAAAAATACACAAAATGGCAGTAAGCAAGTTTCTACAGCACGACCAAACATGGGCTATACCTCAAATTATTATATAATTTTTATTATTGTGTGCGAGGCGTATCTTGAGTCCTGCAGGTATGTTATGAGCGGCTACGTCTTCCTGGAGGGGGCGGCTTTAATCGACGGCCGTCATTACTTTTTGTAATCATCTTGGATATCAACAAGGCACTCTCCTACCGAAAACGTACAATTGATTATCTGTGTTTGTTCTGGGGACAACTCAAGATAGGCCGCAGACACTATAGCGGTGTGCTTGTTGCTTGCACCAAACGAAGTGCCAGTTATATGTTCAAAGATAACATCGAATTACTGAAAAAAAAATTCAAGTTGACAAATTTCGACATCAGGAGAGCCTCAGCAAATCCGTATAAATACTAGATTCAGTTCATAACTGGCATTTTGTTTGGCACTATTGCGTGCGCGGTGTACCTTGAATCCTGCAAGTATTTTGTGAGCGACTACGTCTTCCTGGAGGGAGTGGCTTTAATCGACGGCCGCCATTGTTTTTGTAACCATCTTGGATATCAACAAGGCACTCTGCTACCAAAAACGTACAATCGATTATTTGTGTTCGTTCTGAGAAGAACTCAAGATAGGCTGCGGACATTGTAGTATAATGGCACAAACGGTGCTCACAACAAACCTTTTCCCCTGAGCGTTGAAACCATATATTCAGGCGTCTGTTCTGCAGCGACACTGTTTTTCTCAAGCTGTTCTGTAACGCTTGTACATTTAACCCGCTCGATATTTTTTATAGAAGCACTTAACAATACTGATTCATCTGTATCAAAACAAGTAGTCAGCTACAGACTAGCATTAACGATATTATTCTTCTTAAATTGTTTGCTCTGCCCTTAGTTCCCTCTGTCATAGCTCATCTTCAAATGATACGGGTTTCAAGTTGAGGCCACAAGCCTGGTTATTCTACCATAAGACAGAAAGTACTTTAATTTTTATAGCCGAGAGTAGGATATTGTCGTTGAAGCTGTTAATTTGGTTTTGTAACTGTAGATTTAGGACATCTTGCATGTACGTGGCATCTGCAGCTCACTATAGAGCAGTGACACGACGTAGTATTATTGTATATAACTCTATGCTGGAGCCTTAATGGGTTAGCTGCAAGGGGCACTGCAGAGAGAAACAGAAGGGCGTCATACTGAAGACGATGTTGTGAAGAGTGATTTCTTAGACCAAAAATGCGCGATTTTTGTTGTTGGAGAAAACAACGTTATTTTAAGCCTAAGAAATCCGCTCTTCCGTTGTTTCCCCCTCCATTTTAATGTAGTGCACCTTGTAGTTATGCCCTCCAAAACCCATATTGGTGCCGATATGGCGGCAAATGTCACTGCTCTATAGACGTCTACATTTTACTAGACGTGGTTTCACTACTGCCTGAGGCGTTCCAGGCTAATGGGCAGCTTCACTTTCATCCCCGGGGTCATAATAAAATCAATGTACTGTTCATTTGGATGTACTGATTATGTACTGATTATCATCACATTCCTTACTGCAGGAACAAACACAAGCTCCTGTGAAGCCGGTAGGCTTAGATTTGTTGCATATGTCCAGAAAGATGAGAGTAGGGGCTTACTCAACATAAGCAAGTGGCTACAGCGACTACCTAGTCTCATCCGGTCTTCTGTACAGTTTTGCTACTATCAATAGTGAGGCACACTTCTCTATCACGCATTGCAACAGCTATCCCTATTATATAATCTAAAAGCAGTAATCATCAGAATTGCCCGTTAAAAATGTGTTAACTTTTAAGCTTATTTTACGTTTTAGGCATTGTCAGCGTTTAGACCTAATTTACAACTTTAATTTCGTAAGTAGCAACTAA